>ONZH01024456.1:0-270650 GCA_900303285.1 Rhinella marina | reverse complement strand
TATGCACCTTGCGTGAATCAGTCAGTAACCCCCCGGAAATTGCCTTAATTGGTGAATAAGTGGTGATGAGACCGATTATGTAATTTTTATCTTCATACTCACTATCATTCTGACACTTTGCTTCCACAAACCAGCAGTAAAATGCATTGAGAGGACTCTTCTTTTTTCTTTGGGGGGGTGAATTGAAGTGACAAAAATTGGCGAATCTGCCATCTTGATCTTTTTCCCATTGCGCCAGAACCGTTGACACCAAATTTGGCATATAGGTACATCAGGTGTCTGGTAATGTTTTCAAAAAGGTCTCAGCTTTCTAGCGCATACCTTTTGTGAGATGTTCCAAAAATATGCAAATATGGCACCATCACATAATCGGTATTAGCCAATAGAAGCTTGCAGCTATTTCACTCCTATTCTAACTAACATACACAAAATCGCATGATATTTATTAGCCGATAGAAGCTCAGAGGTCCTTTAGTCTTCGCCTCACTGACATACACACAGTTTTTACTCCAGTTTTCATAACAACTCATGTTTCTCACTGTTATAGGTCAGTGTTAAGGTTGGTGGGCACTGTGAAGTCACTGTTAAGGGGAGGCACTGTAAGTTACTGTCAAGGCGTGGGCTGTGGAGTCACTGTAAGGGGGACTCTGGCTGTTAAGCTCACTGTTAAAGGGGTATTCTCATCTTAACAATGGCATATCGCAGGATATGCCCCCATTGTCTATAGTGCGGGTCCCACCGGGACCCGCACCTATATCCAGAACGAGCGGCGAGCGCTGCGCCTGGAGACCCCAGTTCCGGGTCCGGCCACCACCAGGCGCAGCTCCCCGCGCCGCTCATAGAAAGAATGGGAGCCGGGCCGTGCCATGCGCATGCGCTCCATTCATTTCTATGGAGCGACGAAGTAGCCGAGCCAGCGCTCGGCTATTTTCGGCGGCCCCATAGAAATGAATGGAGGCGGCGCGCATGTGCAGGCGCCCTCATTCAGTTCGGGCTCCGTTCGAAATAGGTGCGGTCCCAGCAGTGACCCGCACTATAAGCAATGGGGCATATCTAGCGATATGCCCCCATTGTCTAAAATGAGAATAACCCTTTAAGGGGGTGAGGCTCTGTTGAGGTCACTATTAAGGGGGGGTGCTGGAGGTCACTGATGGGGTTGGGCTGTGGAGGTAATTGTTAAAGAGAAAGACACTGGATCACTGTTAAGGCGGCGCTGTGGAGGACACAGTTAAGGATGGGGTGCTGTGGAGGTCACTGTTATGGGGGACAGTGGACAGTTAAAAACAAAATAAACAGTGTATAACTGCTGGGGTATATAGGGCTACTCACAATTTCTCTATAAAAAAGGGCATTCATTGGCTTCCTGGTCCTTTGAACAAATCCAATAAACACACAATCAGACCAACACTCCATACTTGGTCAGCGCCAGGTACTTTTTCTAACACATATATATATATATATATATATATATTGCTTGTGTGTGTGTATAGTGTCTCCTTATTGCAAGTAGTCCAATATATATATTTATAATCAAATTATTACAGTGCACATTCTTCACATTCTTACCCCTCACTGCTGCCAGCCAAGTTAAAACACACTTTTTCCAGTAAAAGTGGTCCTTTTGACCCTGCCTAACCGCATGCTGTGGCTGGTGGTGGGTGATGTTGCGAGTCAGCAGCCCCCATCTCCTAGGAAACATGTGCCGCATGGTATATGACAGGGATCAGCAACCTCTGGCACTCCAGCTGTTCTGAAACTACAACTCCCAGAATCCTACTTTCACTTCTGTGGGAGTTACTAAAGCAGCCAAGTTAAGTGTGCATGCTAGGAGTTGTAGTTTCACAGCAGCTGGAGTGCCGAAGGTTGCTGACCCCTGGTCTATGAGAACTGACATCACATCACTGGTTCCATCTCTTGTACTAACACAACAACATACAAGAGGAGGAGGTGGAGCCAGTAATGTGATGCGGTATCAAGTCCTGCAGTGCCTCTGCTCTGTCTCCGCTGGCGGCTCCTCTTACAGGGCGCTGAGGCCAAGAAGAGGACTGTCTGGGACAAGCAAGCTGGTGTTGCACTCTGGTTAGGGGGCCCTTTAGAGATGGGGGTCCTGAGCAATTGCCTTTGACCACCCCCCCCCCCACACTCCAGATCCTAGAATCCTGAATTTTCAGTAAAAAAAATGTCCTGATGTTTTATTATCTGAAATATACATTATGATATTATTAGTGGGAAAAAAACACAGTATACTGCTATGGTTATTTGTCTTTTAATCACTAACCTACTCTTGTATCTTAAAATCTCTTTAACATCTGAAGTGCTTATTCACATGTCCGTGATGATGCCCGTAACAAGATAGCCAGTGTTTCAACTGAAGATGTTGGTCCATGTGTCTGTTTTTAGCTTTCCAAGTGTCATCCACATGCACACCAAGTAGTATATGTCTCTGTGATTTTTTTTACTGACCCACGGTTAGTAAAAAAATGTTGATGTGTGATCAAACACATTCAAATAAATGGGTACATGTGCAGTCTGTGGAAAATGCAGACAGCACATAACGGTGAAAAACGGAAATGTGGACAAGGCCTTAGACGGCGTGCAGTCAAACAACGCATTGTAAAACTAGACATTTGCTATTTTTCATGTGGTTGTTGCCACACAATCAAAGAAGTCCCATGTAAATATATCCTTACATAAGGGACATGTCAGCATGGTGGTAGGAAGAAACTTATCCAAGCTAAAGAAAGTCTGGATGTCTTGTGCCTTATGAAAACCATACAAAATTTGACTGATCTTTACCTGCTACTTTAGGGTGAGCTGTTCCTGTAGACCCTGGGATTATTAACTGAAGATCTTACAAACATGGAGATAATGCTGGCGCTTACTGAGAGCTAAAATGACATGTCAGATGGCATGTTAAAATGGCCGCCAACAAATGAACTGCGGCAGCAGTTGCTGGACACATCACAATGCCTTAACATTCCCTCAGCTGTGATGTCACTAGCTGAAGGGAGTAGTCTATGATGTCTAGAGAGAAACCTAGAAGGGGGGCACAGCAATATGTGTTACAGAAATTCATTATTTTCATTGAGCTGAAAGCACATCCTTATGTTTTATTATCTGAAATATACATTATGATGCAACTCTGTATTAGAAGAAGAAATCACAGTATACCACTATAGCGATTTACCCCAGAATGACTACTCTACTATTGTATATTAAAATCTTTTAACATCTGAAGGGCTTAGTCCTTATTCATGCATACGAGCAATGGTCACCAAAAACCACTGATCAAACATGGATGCCATCCATTTTCTGTTAGTGGTTCTCCCATCCCATAGATATCAATGAGTATTTGCTCAACAATACTCACCTAAGTAGTCTATTTTAGTACTCATGCACACGACCGTATGTTTGGTCCATATCAAAACCACATTTTTCGCGGATGGGATGAGGACAGATTCATTTCGATGGGACTGCAAAAGATATCGCCGGTATCCATGTTTTGCAGATTCATGATTTGTGAACCGTAAAAACGGATAATGCCGTGTGCCCTCCATGTCAGAACCCCATCAGCCTTCCATGTCAGACCCCCATCAGACCTCAGATCAGCCCACTATGGCCCCATATCAGCCCACTGTGCCCCCATCAGACCTCAGATCAGCCCACTATGGCCCCATATCAGCCCACTGTGCCCCCATCAGACCTCAGATCAGCCCACTGTGCCCCCATCAGACCTCAGATCAGCAGAACGTGCCCCCATCAGACCTCAGATCAGCGATCGGGACAGTGCAGAGCTGGCCCAGAGAACAAAGAGGAGCGCCGGACCCGGAGCGGAGCTGCGGCACAGGACAGGTAAAAGAGGTTTTAATTTTAACCTTATGTGGCTGGGTGGGCTGATCTGAGGTCTGATGGGGGGTCCCGGCACCTTATACATACAAGTGAGCGCTTCCATAATGGAAGCGCTCACTTGCATTCGCTTTATAAGATGCACCACAATTTTTACCCTACTTTTGGGGGGAAAAAAGTGCATCTTATAAAGCGAAAAATACGGTAGCTTTATTTTTTGGATTGCAAATTGTGTAATTTGACATCCGTTCTTGTCTTTTTCATCTGATGCTTTTGGCATGCAGAATTGCATAATGTTATTGTACTACCCATAAAGCACTGCTGAAACTTTTTCTTAATTTAGCACAAACAGCAGCCTAGCGTTGTTCAGTGGTGCAGAGGAGTGTGGAACATCATCATACACAGTCCCAGTGTTGCAGAACATCATACTCACTGGCGTAGCTATAGGGGTCGCAGTTGTGTCCTGGCCCCTAAGCCAGGGGGCCCACAGGCCCCCCCTTGGCCGAGGTACTGTACAGTCATGGCCAAAAGTTTTGAGAATGATACAAATATTAATTTTTACAAAGTCTACTGCTTCAGTTTTTCTAATGGCAATTTGCATATACTCCAGATGTTATAAAGAGTGATCAGCTTAACAGCAATTACTTGCAAAGTCAATATTTGCCTAGAAAATGAACTTTATCCCCCAAAACACATTTCAACATCATTGCAGCCCTACCTTAAAAGGACCAGCTAACATCATTTCAGTGATTGCTCCATTAACACAGGTGTGGGTGTTGATGAGGACAGGGCTGGAGATCAATCTGTCATGATTAAGTAAGAATGACATCACTGGACACTTTAAAAGGAGGCTGGTGCTTGGCATCATTGTTTCTCTTCTGTTAACCATGGTTATCTCTAAAGAAACACATGCAGTCATCATTGCACTGCACAAAATGGCCTAACAGGGGAAGAGTATCGCAGCTAGAAAGATTGCACCTCAGTCAACAATCTATCGCATCATCAAGAACTTCAAGGCGAGAGGTTCCATTTGTTGCCAAAAAGGCTCCAGGGCGCCCAAGAAAGACCAGCAAGCGCCAGGACCGTCTCTTAAAAGTGTTTCAGCTGCGGGATCGGGCTACCAGCAGTGCAGAGCTTGCTCAGGAATGGCAGCAGGCAGGTGTGAGTGCATCTGCACGCACTGTGAGGCGGAGACTCTTGGAGCAAGGCCTGGTCTCAAGGAGGGCAGCAAAGAAGCCACTTCTCTCCAGAAAAAAACATCAGGGACAGACTGATATTCTGCAAAAGGTACAGGGAGTGGACTGCTGAGGACTGGGGTAAAGTCATTTTCTCTGATGAATCCCCTTTTCGATTGTTTGGACATCTGGAAAACAGCTTATTCGGAGAAGACGAGGTGAGCGCTACCACCAGTCTTGTCTCATGCCAACTGTAAAGCATCCTGAAACCATTCATGTGTGGGGTTGCTTCTCAGCCAAGGGAATTGGCTCTCTCACAGTCTTGCCTAAAAACACAGCCATGAATAAAGAATGGTACCAGAATGTCCTCCGAGAGCAACTTCTCCCAACCGTCCAAGAGCAGTTTGGCGATCAACAATGCCTTTCCAGCATGATGGAGCACCTTGCCATAAAGCAAAGGTGATAACTAAATGGCTCAGGGAACAAAAACATAGAGATTTTGGGTCCATGGCCTGGAAACTCCCCAGATCTTAATCCATTGAGAACTTGTGGTCAATCATCAAGAGACGGGTGGACAAACAAAAACCTACAAATTCTGACAAAATGCAAGCATTGATTGTGCAAGAATGGACTGCTATCAGTCAGGATTTGGTCCAGAAGTTGATTGAGAGCATGCCAGGAAGAATTGCAGAGGTCCTGAAGAAGAAGGGTCAACACTGCAAATATTGACTTGCTGCATTAACTCATTCTAACTGTCAATATAAGCTTTTGTTACTCATAATATGATTGCAATTATATTTCTGTATGTGATAAAAACATCTGACAAACACACATAAAAACCAGAGGGCAGCAGATCATGTGAAAATATAATATTTGTGTCATTCTCAAAACTTTTGGCCATGACTGTACTTTTCCCTTTATAAGAAGAAGTGCATCTTATAAAAGGAATACGAGTGAGCGTTTCCATTATGGAAGCGCTCACTAGTCTGCAGGAGAGGGGGGAGTGAAGCGCTATGAGCGATGTACTTATCCCTCCTCCCTGCTTGCTCTTTTCAGGGCCCACACTGCTGTGTCCTGGCTGCCTACAGCATCAGGACGTACAGAGCGCACTATGATCTGATGCTTCAGGCAGTCAGGTGACTGTGCAGCGAGGGCCCTGAGAAGACAAGAGAGCCAGGGAGACCGCTGGCCGTGGAGAATGGCAGTGGAGCAAGAGAGGTGAGTTCTGATATTGGGGGTCTGGGAAGTCTAATGGGGGTATGGAGGTCTGGTGGTCTAATAGGGGTCTGATATGGGGGTCTGGAAGTTTAATGGGGGTTTGATATTGGGGTCTGGAAGTCTAATGAGGGTCTGAAGGTCTAATGGGGGTCTGATATGGAGGTATGGAAGTCTAATGAGGTGTGGAGGTTTAATAGGGGTATGATATGGGGGTCTGGAGGTCTGTTAGGGGTCTGTCTGAGGTCTGATATGGGGGGTCTGAGAGTTCTAATTGGGATCTGAGACGTCTACTGGAGGACTGATCTAAAGTTCTGACACTGGAGTCTGATATGGGTTCTGACCTGAGGTCTGAGAAGGGGATCTCATCAGACTTTTGAGATGGGAGTCTGATCTGAAAGGTAAGGGGGGATTTTTTGTACTGGCGCACACTATAAGGGGGTATTTTTTGTACTGGGGCACATAATAAGGGGGTATTTGCACTGATAGACATTATAAGCGGGTATCTTTTGTACTGAGGCACATTAGGTAGTATTTTTCCATTATATAGCAAAGTATTACTACTGGGGGGGCTATGGGGAATATGATTGCTAGTAATGGCACAATGGGGGCATTATTACTATTAGGGAAACTGTTAATACTGTGCATTCTGGCAGATAATTATTTTTATTGGTGGGACTTTTCAGGTGAACAGCAGGCACAGTGTTCGGGATGGCGTGTTCAGAAGGTAGGAGGATGATGGAAAAGTAGGAAACTAAGATCTCTGCAGACAGAAGAGATGGCTGAAATAAATCATCATGGCGGTCTGATGGAATGGAGAAGATGAGGAAAGAGAACATTTACATCAAAGGAGAGGTCACTACATGTAAGTGGTACATATGTGGCTCTGTATTCTACTGTATGATTTTGTACAGCTACAGTATATATAATGTTTTCCAAGTATGTCTTTAAAGGGGTTGTCTGCTTTTTACTATTGATGAACTCCCGGCACCCATGCCGATCAGCTGTTAAAGAGAAGGCAGCATTCACATGAGCCTGCCTTCTCTGCTCAGTTTACCTGCTCGCCGCAGCAATTGCAGGACACAGCCACATCCCTACCTCCTCTCTGTACTTCATGTCTCCTAATGAATTCCATTCCCACAGAGATTCAGCTGAAGATCATATTAAACTGTATTCAGGACCATAATCCCTGACAAGTAGAGCGGAGAGGAGGATGAGGCAGCTCTTTACCTCAGTGTTCTGAAGTAACTTGTTGTCACGGATGTTCCTACAACAGGTTGCAGAAAGTCTTCTAGACTTGCACGAGTGACATAATCTGACATGTTTTCCTTTTAGTGTTGTTGCTATTTAACACACCCCTTCCCCTCAGCTGTTGCGGGTGTGGTAATTGTCCTTCCACTATTTATTCCTGCTTCCCTCTCAGTTCCTTGCGGTTTATAGTTCCAGTGGACATTGTGGTGGATTGGAGTGGTTCTCTTCTAGATTCAGTTGCTTCCATTTCTTCTATTAAGGTAAGTGTCCTCTTTTCTCTTTTGTGTTTCCCCTGCTTTTCCCTGTTGAGTTTTGGTGTTTGGGCCTTAGGGGAAACTACTGTTCGTCCAGTTTGGTGGAGGAAGAGTTGGACTCTTTCCAGTCACTAGCTTCAGAGTCCTTCAGTGACAGTTAGGGTCCCAGGTTTCCTGCGTATGAACTCGCCTACATTCAAGGCCTGTTCATACTGGTAGTAAGCCAGGACTGGAATCAGGGTTTCAATAGGAGGTGTCCATCTGCCTTCACTAGTCCCCAGGCCATTTCCTTATCCCCCTCTCCCTCCTGCACTTGGTGTGGAATCTTCCCCCCACACCGGAGAGTGACACTTGTCCTCCTGTGTGATTAGGACAGGTTTTTGATTATGCTCCCCTGACAAAACGAGCCATTATAACTAATGAAAGGTATTTGGTAATATATTTATAATAAAGTAATATGTAAGTATTTTCATTTTGTTAATTCCTGGAGAACCCCTTTAAATGTATTTTATTGGGATTTTATGTGATAGACTAAACATAAAGTAGCAAGTAAAAAGAAAATGATATATGGTTTTCAAAATTTTTAATAAATAAAAATCTGGAAAGTGTGGCGTGCATTTGTATTCAGCCCCCCCCTTAGTCAATACTTTGTAGGACCACCTTCCGCTGCAATTACAGCTACAAATATTTTAAGGGTGTGTCTCTACCAGCTTTGCACAACTAGAGACTAAAATTTTTGCCCATTCTTTGCAAAATAGCTGAAGCTCAGTGATATTGGAGGGAGAGCGTCTGTGAACAGCAATTTTCAAGTCTGTCCACAGATTCTCAATGGGATTTAGGTCTGGACTTTGACTGGACCCTTCTAACACATGCATATGTATTCAAAACCATTCCATTATAGCTTCTTATAGCTTGCTTTTAAAAAATGGCTTTATTCTTGGCTTGGCTTCCATAAATGCCAGATTTGTGGAGTACACTACTAATAGTTGTCAGATTCTCCAACCTGAGCTATGTATCTCTGCTGCTCCTTCAGAGTGACCATAGGTCTGGTGGCTGTTTCTTTAATTAGTGCTTTCCTTGCTTGGGCTGTCAGTTTAGGTGGACGGCCATGTCTTGTTAGGTTTGCAGTTGTGCCAAACTCCTTCCATTTTCAGATAATAAATTGAACAATGCTCCGTGAGATGTTCAGAGCTTGGGATATTTTTATTACAAAATCACAGAAAAAAGTGATGGCAGAAAATGCTCAAAACCCCATATGCTGTTGCGCATCTCTAACTGGGGGAGCAAATCCTGCACATGTGATCCGTTGCTAACAGCAATCCTCAGTAAAAATGCGTACAATGGAGGATGCCTGCAGCGGACCACATGCACGGATTACATGTGCAGGATTTGCTCCCGCGGTTTTGTCTCCGGTCACAGAACGCAACAAACCAGAATGGAATGCATTCTGAAGCACTTCATTCCAGTTTGTTCTGTTTTGTACCCATTGACAATAAATGGGAACAAAATTGAAGTGTTTGCCTCTAGTTTTGAGATCCTCTGTCGGATCTGAAAACTGGAAGAGAAATTGCATATGTGAAAGTAGCCTAACCTGTCTGGTGTGTTCCTTGGTTTTCATGATGCTGTTTGATCACTAATGTTCACTAATAGACCTCTGAGACCTTCACAGAACAGCTGCAGTTATACTGAGAATACATTACACACAGGCGGACTCTATTTACTAATTAGTTGACTTCTGAAGGCAATTGGTCAACATATTTTGTTCAGGGGTACCGGAATACAGGGGGCTGAATACAACTGCATGCTGCACTTTTCAGATTTTTATTTATTAAAAATTTTGAAAACCATGTATCACATTTTCACTTCACACATACGTGCTACTTTGTGTTGATCTATCACATAAAGTCCCAATAAAATACATTTAAGTGTGTGGGTCTAAAGGGAAAATATGTGGAAAAATTCAAGGGGTATGAACATTAAGGAGTTCAAAATGCAATAGTGTCCCCTGAGTTGTGCACCAACAAGATTTACTGCAGACACACATTAAAAATCTACAATAAAAAAGTGACATTTTGGGAGGGTTTTCCCAATTTTAACAAGACTGTAAATTTTCGCATCGTTACCTGGTAGTTCCATCACTGAGGTCACCAATAATGCTCTTTCTGATCCTGTGATCGATACACAGCCCAGGAAACAGTCACTAAAGGTGTCTAGAAAAATGTCAGCCTATTGAGTATCATTGAAGCTTTAATGTAAGTCTATGAAAGACAGGAATTGTAACATTGTATTTGTTTACGCTGGGTTTCTCCACCCCACCCCTCCCACTAGAAGGTTGTAGTTTAGCCAGAAACTGTATATAAGGAGAGCAGTCAGAGCCCCTAGTGTTCTGCAGTTGGGACAGTGATTAGAAGAGGAGACTCTGCTTGAGTACTTGAGTGACCAGAAGATGCTGAGATGGGGTCACAGACCCTGGATTACCAGCCAGTGGTGAGAACAGAGCTCAAGCCCAGAATCTGCCTCTTCTTGATGAAGTGCTTAATTCCAATGTCATTGACTTGTGGTGGTAAATTCATCTCCAGCTGCTAATTGTCCAAACTCCAAGACCTTGCTCTGTATTGTAAACACAGGGACACCAATGCTTGACATGCAGAGGAGAAGACAGCAGCCATGGACTCAGGTGATGTTCTTATGTGGACATATCACTGTATCCAAAATAAACAGATAACACTTTGAGTATCAGGAAATAGAAATATTATAAATAATCTGCATGTCAAGTGCAATATTACAGTGGAGAATATATGGTGCTTGCAGTGGCAGCGGACCCCAGGCTTCGCCTGCTAGTACATACAAGGTAATGATTATTGTGTGTTCTGGCAGGCGAGACCCAGGCCGTAATCATTGACAAATATAGCATAGAATTTTGGGACCAAGTCCGACTGCTATGTCTGTTATCCATGAGGGTCAGTGCCTCATTCCCTGGCCATGGTCTCCTCAGCAGGCACAATGTAGTGACATGATCCCGTCTGCTGGGCTGAATAGAATAATGCACAGGCCAAGGATTATCCCCTGCCTGGAGGGAAACATGTCTGTTCAACGTCCTGCACAGCTAGGCCCAAATTCAGAGAACCTTAATCTCTGACCCTACAACTGCCCAAAAAAGTAGCCATATTAACAAAGTACTCCAGAGAGAAAGAGAATCCAAACATCTGAGAAGATTCAGAACTCATAAGGCCATGCATTGGACTCAGACAGCAAGGTATTGTGCTTGTTTATGACAGAAAGGCTTTGCTGCTGTGGAGAGGGAAAATTGCCAAAGCATACCCTATACCAGTGATGGTGAACCTTTTAGAGACCGAGTGCCCAAACTGCAACCCAAAACCCACTTATTTATCACAAAGTGCCAACACGGCAATTTGACCTGAACGCTGCCTGATAAAGTAAAGCTGTGGGGGCATGGCTCAACACAGGCCCTACAGGGCTCCAGATGGCGACCAAAATGGTCGCAAATGCGACTTAGATTTGACAAATGGCGACAAGACTTTTTAGTCTTGTCGCCATTTGCGCCTGGACCCGATCGGCACCTACTGATACTAGGCTGCGCTACTGCACAGCCTAGCATCAGAGAACATGGAGCAGACAAAATAAAAAAAAAATCTCTCACCTGTCCTGCGCCGTGGCTCCGCTCCGGTGTCCGGCGCTCCTCTTCTTCTATGTGCCTGCGCTGCACTGTCCGGACCGTGTACAGCATCAGGACGTAGTGCGCGCACTCTGACCTGGCGCTGCACGCAGTCAGGTGACAGTGCAGCGCGGGACACCGGAGCGGAGGCGCGGCGCAGGACAGGTAAGTGATTTTTTTATTTTATTCTGATGGTGGCAGTGTGGGCTGATCTGAGGTCTGAAGGGGGCACAACGGGCTGGCCTGAAGGGGGCACAAGTGGGCTGGCCTGAAGGGGGCACAAGTGGGCTGGCCTGAAGGGGGCACAAGTGGGCTGGCCTGAAGGGAGCACAAGTGGGCTGGCCTGAAGCGGGCACAAGTGGGCTGGCCTGAAGGGGGCACAAGTGGGCTGGCCTGAAGGGGGCACTGTGGGCTGGCCTGAGGTCTGAAGGGGGCACAAGTGGGCTGATCCGAGGTCTGAAGGGGGCACTGTGGGCTGATCCGAGGTCTGAAGGGGGCACAGTGGGCTGATCCTAGGCTGAAGGGGCACGGTGGGCTGATCCGAGGTCTGAAGGGGGCATGGTGGGCTGATCAGAGGTCTGAAGGGGGCACGGTGGGCTGATCCGAGGTCTGATGGGGGCACGGTGGGCTGATCCGAGGTCTGAAGTGGGCACGGTGGGCTGATCCGAGGTCTGATGGGGGCACGGTGGGCTGATCCGAGGTCTGATGGGGGCACGCTGAGCTGATCCGAGGTCTGATGGGGGCACGCTGGGCTAATCCAAGGTCAGATAGGGGCACGCTGGGCTGATCCGAGGTCTGATGGGGGCACGCTGGGCTGATCCGAGGTCTGATGGGGGCACGCTGGGCTGATCCGAGGTCTAATGGGGGCACGCTGGGCTGATCCGAGGTCTGATGGGGGTACGCTGGGCTGATCTGAGGACTGATGGGGCCAATAATTATTAAATAAAAAGTAAAAAAAAAAACAAAAAAAACACCAATATATTAATATATATACGACCGTGTGAACATGCCCGCATCTATTCCGCAATTTTGCAGAATAGATACGGCTGCATTCACTTCAATGGGCGGCTTGTGAACTTGCCTAGCCGCGGCTCCGCAAGAAATGATAGAACATGTCCTATTTTTGTCCGCAACAGAAGACAAAAACAGGCATTTTGATCAGGACGCCCAGCAGTGTTCGGCAAATTGCGGAACACAGGCCGGGCGGCATCCGTGGTATTGCAGATCCGTATTTTTGCGGATCCACAATACTACGGCCGTCTGAATGGCCCATTAATCACCCCATTTCTCAATTTTACATATAAAATATATTAATAAATGTCCAAAAAGTCCAAACTATTAAAATATAAAAAAATCTCCTATACAGTGAACACGTAAAAGAAAAATAAATAAATAAAACCTCACAATTCACTATGTTTTAGTCACCTTGTCCCCCCAAAAAATAGGATAGGACAATTCTATTAAGGGCCGGACGTTCCGTCTTCTCCGCCAAGTCTTTTTTTTAATTATAATTTTATGTATTTAAATTTGGCACCTAAAAATTTTATTTGGCTTCTAAATTTTTCAGGTTAGAAGCCAATGGCTCCTTGGTTTTTTTTTAGTCTGGAGCACTGCCTTAGTAAAATGAATGCCCCCAATGGCGCCCCTTAGTATTACAAATGTCCCATTAGTGGCCCCCAGTATTAATGATGCCGCATTAGTGACCCACAATGTTAATAAAGCTCCAGTAGTGGCCCCCAGTATTTATAAGGCTGCCATTAGTGGTCCCCAGTATTAATAAGGCCCCCATTAAAGGCCCCCAGTAAAGTTAATGCTCCCATTAGTGCCCCCCTAGTATTAATAATGCCCCCATCAGAGTTCACAGTATTATTCATGCCTCCTTCCCTGCTCTTCTTGTGCAAAAAATTAGCCTATAATAATGGTGGTGAACCTATGGCACGCGTGCCAGAGGGGGGAACTCAGAGCCCTCTCTGTGGGCATGTGGCTCTGTGTGGGCTGTGTGTAGGATTGCCACCTGTGCATGTTACTAATAAGCGCTTCTATTGGTCCTGCTGCTTCTACTTAATGCTACAAAACATCATCACGCTGGAGCACAGGTCCTGTCCTGCACATCCAGTCAGCAGCGAGCATTCCCCACGGTGCAATCAAATGGATGAGGTGAGTTTTATTTATTTTCTTTCTTTACCACATGCAGATGAGGGAGTAAAGGCTGTACTAATGAGTGTTCCACTGAGGTCCTAGGGTTGAACCCGACCAATTACATTTCCCTGAATTATGCATGTTCTCCCCATGTTTCTATGTTTCCTTCCACATGCTGAAGAAAATATCAGTACGTTAAATAACTTCCTATGAAATTAGCCCTGGTGTGTGTGTCTAAGATAGGGAAATTAAGTAGTAACAGAGGACCACTCCTCATGTGTGAGTCTTGTCAGATACTGGGGAAGAAAAGTATCCACTTACTAAATAGAGTTGTGCGATGCAGGCAAAAAACACTGGCACTGGCGTATAAGCGGATCAGTCCTGCTGCGGGAATACCACCTGGAAGAAAGGAGAATAAGGGGCGCTGAAAAATAGCTTTAATATTAAAACTGATACATAAATTAATAAACAGTGTAATGCGTTTCACTGGCGGATTGCTGGCTTCTTGTGGCACTGGCGTCAGTATTTTATTGTGCCTGTAGAAGGCAATAGCCCGCCAGTGAAACCGGTCACACTGTTTATTATTCATGTATCAGTTTTAAAGGGGTTATCTAGGAAATAATTTTGATGACCTATCCATCAATATTATTTCATCAATATCCCATTGGTGGGGGTCTGAGTCCCGGCACCCCCGCCGATCAGTTGTTTGGGAAGCTGAAGCGCTCACCAGAGCTCTAGTGAGCACGGCAGCCTCCTGGGCGCTTACCAAGCGAAGCGCCATACATTGTATAGTGGCAGTACTTGGTTTTGCAGCTCAGCTCCATTGACTTAAATGGGACTGAGCTGCACCTAGGGCAGGGATGGCCAACCTGAAGCTCTTCAGCTGTTGCAAAACTACAACTCCCAGCATGCCCACACTGCCTACAGCTATCAGCTTAAAGCAGGGTATGGTGGGAGTTGTAGTTTTACAACAGCTGGAGAGCCATAGGTTGGCCATCCCTGGACCATGCGACCAATGTACTGTGACATCACACAGCCTAGGAAGAGGTCGCTGCGATCACGGAGCTACGCAGATCTGATATTGATTAGCTCCCCTGATCTGCTTTTCCTCCCTTCTTTCACTGAGATAGGGAAATTACATTGTTGGGACAGAGACTGAGGTGAATGATGACAATCATTGTATGTTGGCACTATATGAATAACATGAATGGTTTGTTCTGCTGTTTCTGTTATGACAATAATGGAGCTCAGAAAACCTCCATACGGATCCAGTGGAACATGACACAATTTTCCGTCTTTCAGAATGGGTATTTACTATACAGAAATAACTTTATGAAATCAGAGGAATACCATGGGCACATTACAGGCTTCGTATCGCCTGGATGTTGTACGAAGCTGTAATATGGCTGTGTGAATACTAACTTCCCTCCAGCTGTTGCAAAACTACAATTTCCAGCATACCCTAAAAGCTGTAGGATGTTAAGGAATACTGGGAGTTGTAGTTTTGCAACGGCTGGAGGGCTGCAGATTGGGTATCCCTACCGTAGACTAAAATGGAGACAGCAGCAAGCAAATATGGCCACCTCATTTTATATTATAATTAACAGGAAAAATAGTTTTATTAATAAAAAAGCAAAACTCAAATTATTGGTGTCAAATAACACCCCAAAATCACACCCTCTTTTTACCGCTGTGAACTTGACTTTTTTTTTTGGAGGGGAGGGGAAGATGGAAACCCAGAGGCCACCTGCACATGTTGTGGAATACATGCGTTTTTTAAGGGAGGATTTCCGAGCAGGAAAAACGCAGCGTATTGCAGTACCAGCAAAGTGTATGAGATCACACTCATCTCTTGTACACTTTGTGGATTTTTAATTGATTCAAATTAAATACCATGTCAATTATGTTTGTGTTTTTAGCTGCGGATTTCACGGTTTTCAACGGAAGAGTGAAATCAGCTCCAAAACCACATCTAATTCGCAAGAAAAACCGCTGTTAGACATTGCAGATTTTGGTGCAAATATGCTGCAGAAATCCACACAGAAATTTGCTTGGATCTTATATGCGTTCACCCCCCGCCTGTGTGCAGGTGGCCTAATGGGGAAGCACTGCAGTTTCGCCGCATGTACATCTTCTGTAGCAAATCTGCAGGGTATCTGTTCCATGTGAACGTGTCCATAAACTCCAGTTCACCCTATAACATTTGGAGACTGCACAGCCGCCATGTATAAGCATATGTAAAGTAGGGCATTTAAACAGCAAGGGTCAAAAGTCTCTAGATCGCATGTACAGCCACATAAGAATGTGACATAACATTGCCCTCAGTCAAGATGGTTTCCGCGGTATGACATTCCAGTAGGGATAAAATCTCCATGGTGACGCGGGTGCGCCGAGCGCGCGGTCACGTGATCCATGAGCCGGCTGGGTGGTGGTGGGGAGCTATTGCGCAGCCGCGCCCGGCGCCCAGGTGAGTTAGAAGGGGCGGAGAGAGCCAGCGGCCCGGGCGGGCGGGGGAGCACCCGCTTGGGACAGCCGAAGAAAAAGAGGCGAAGGCTCGGGGGTCGTGGTCGCTGGCAATACCGAGAACCTGCCATGTCTTCTAGCGGGGCGCCTGTTACTTCCTCTGCCGCTGTCAGCATTCTGTCCACCTCTACAGCCAAGACTAAGACGAAGAAGAAGCACTTCGTGCAGCAGAAAGTGAAGGTGTTCCGGGCCAGCCACCCGCTCGTCAGTGTCTTCATGTGGGGAGTCAATCACTCGGTGAGGCCCGGCCTGCTGGGCACCTGTAGAGCAGTGAGCGCCCCCCGCAGGGTGACAGGAGGACTGGACCCAGATGTCCTGTACACGTCCTGCACTCACAGCCGGCTGCAACCTGCTGCCCCCCACTAGTTGTACAACTACAAGTCCCAGGTGTCAGCGCAGGCCGACAGTGGTTTCAAGTGTACATTTGTGACATAGTGCAGTGTGTGTATATATATATATATATATATGTATAATATAGGGGCTAGTGTATGGCAAGGGCGGTTGTGCCCTGTCTTACTGTACCCCAATATATGGGAACCTAGTCATAGTAAAGTGCATCCCAATAAATGGGTATCTAGTCATTGTATAGTGCACCCCGCTATATGGGAACCTAGTCATAGAATAGTGCACCCCACTGTATGGGAACCTATTTATAGTATAGTGCACCCTGTTATATGGGAACCTAGTTATAGTATAGTGCACCCTGTTATATGGGAACCTAGTTATAGTATAGTGCACCCCGTTATATGGGAACCTAGTTATAGTATAGTGCACCCCGTTATATGGGAACCTAGTTATAGTATAGTGCACCCTGTTATATGGGAACCTAGTTATAGTATAGTGCACCCCGTTATATGGGAACCTAGTTATAGTATAGTGCACCCCGTTATATGGGAACCTAGTTATAGGGTAGTGCACCCCGTTATATTGGTAATGTAGCTTGTATAGGAGCTGGTCAGCGGGAAAGGACAAATCCACTATATGGAGAATGTTCCCAGCTGCTGCGTTATATTCTTGATAGATTTTTATTTCATAATTTTCAATACAGAATACAGGACGCGCTTTGGCACATTTTAGGATTTTTCAATTGAGCAGGTGAAGAAGGCTAGGATGAGCTGAAACGCGTCCTGTATTCTGTAGTGAAACCTATGAAATAAAAATCTTTTAAGAATAGACCGCAGCTGCTGGGGACATTCCTCATATTGGGAACCTAGTCAGGGTATTGTGCACCCAGTTATCTTACGGAGAAACTTGTCATAGTATAGTGCACCCTGTTATGACAATCCTGTTCATACTATAGAGCTCCCCATTATATGGAAAACGTAGTCATAGTATTATATGGATTATAAATCAAAAGCAACAAATGACCAGCTTCCAAAAAATGTTCCAGCCTTTATTCCATGTGCACAGTAAAAACCAACAGATACAGAGTCCTTGTCTACGGTTTTCGGATCACATAATGCCGATCCAAAACACGTAGACAAGGACTCTGTATCTGTTGGTTTTTACTGTGCACATGGAAAAGGCTGGAACATTTTTTGGAAGCTGGTCATTTGTTTCTCTTGATTTTTCACGTGCGTCTGGCACTAGCTCCCAGTGCAGACCGTGTTTCCTATTCAAGCAGGTGAGCGAAGCATTGCTGCTATCTTTCTTTTAGTATTATATGGGGGACCCATTCATAGTTTAGTGTACCCCATTATACAGAGGTGTAGTCATAGTATGCCTGGTTATATGGGGGATCCATTCATAGTATAGTGTACCCCAATATATGGAGGTGTAGTCATAGTGTGCCTGGTTATATGGGGGACCCATTCATAGTATAGTGTACCCCAATATATGGAGGTGTAGTCATAGTGTGCCTGGTTATATGGGGGACCCATTCATAGTATAGTGTACCCCAATATATGGAGGTGTAGTCATAGTGTGCCTGGTTACATGGGGGACCCATTCATAGTATAGTGTACCCCAATATACGGAGGTGTAGTCATAGTGTGCCTGGTTATATGGGGGACCCATTCATAGTATAGTGTACCCCATTATACAGAGGTGTAGTCATAGTGTGCCTGGTTATATGGGGGACCCATTCATAGTATAGTGTACCCCATTATACAGAGGTGTAGTCATAGTGTGCCTGGTTATATGGGGGACCCATTCATAGTATAGTGTACCCCAATATATGGAGGTGTAGTCATAGTGTGCCTGGTTATATGGGGGACCCATTCATAGTATAGTGTACCCCAATATATGGAGGTGTAGTCATAGTGTGCCTGGTTATATGGGGGACCCATTCATAGTATAGTGTACCCCATTATACAGAGGTGTAGTCATAGTGTGCCTGGTTATATGGGGGACCCATTCATAGTATAGTACCCCATTATATGGAGGTGTAGTCATAGTACGCCCAGTTAGTCAGAGCACACTGTTCTCATATTATAAATCTTGTTGTAATATAGTGCACCTCATTACGTGATGAATCTATAGAATATAAACATATAAACAGTAGCATACTATATAGTGGCTTTTGGTTTGTCTAACTGGTTGTACAGTGGAGGCTCCGGGGGCAGTCTACCTTGTTGTATCATGGAGGCTCTAAGGGTAGTATACCTGGTTGTACAGTGGAGGCTCTGGGACCAGTGTACCTGGCTGTACTGTGGAGGCTCCAGGGGTAGTGTACCTGGTTGTACTGTGGAGGCTCCAGGGGTAGTGTACCTGGTTGTACTGTGGAGGCTCCAGGGGTAGTGTACCTGGTTGTACAGTGGAGGCTCCAGGGGTAGTGTACCTGGTTGTACTGTGGAGGCTCCAGGGGTAGTGTACCTGGTTGTACTGTGGAGGCTCCAGGGGTAGTGTACCTGGTTGTACAGTGGAGGCTCCAGGGGTAGTGTACCTGGTTGTACTGTGGAGGCTCCAGGGGTAGTGTACCTGGTTGTACTGTGGAGGCTCCAGGGGTAGTGTACCTGGTAGTACAGTGGAGGCTCTGGGGGTAGTGTACCTGGTAGTACAGTGGAGGCTCCGGGGGCAGTGTACCTTGTTGTATCGTGGAGGCTCCGGGGGCAGTGTACCTGGTTGTACAGTGGAGGCTCCGGGGGCAGTGTACCTGGTTGTACCGTGGAGGCTCCGGGGGTAGTGTACCTTGTTGTATCGTGGAGGCTCCGGGGGTAGTGTACCTTGTTGTACAGTGGAGGCTCCGGGGGCAGTGTACCTGGTTGTACAGTGGAGGCTCCGGGGGCAGTGTACCTGGTTGTACAGTGGAGGATCTGGGGGCAGTGTACCTGGTTGTACAGTGGAGGCTCCGGGGGCAGTGTACCTGGTTGTACAGTGGAGGATCTGGGGGCAGTGTACCTGGTTGTACAGTGGAGGCTCTGGAGGCAGTGTACCTGGTTGTTCTTGGGGGCCCAGGTTGCAGTGTGTGACGTTATACAGACTCGCATCTACTGGATGCTCATTGGATAAGTTAAGAGTTCTTCCCTCCTGCGAGTTCAGGCGTCCGTGATGCCCACAGCATGGTTAGGTAGCAGGACCGCGGTTGTACAGCACACTGCAGCTGGCGTTTCTCTTGTCTGTTATGGCGGCCATTGGGCACTAGACTTGGCAGGTGCCCTTTGCTTAGTATTCTGTATTTCTCTTCTGATACTGCCCGTCTCTCCTGGTCTCTGCTGTGTAGCCCGGCTGCCGGCCTCTGTTACTCAAGGTTACAGGACAATATCTGGGGTCAGCCATCTACATTTTTCCAGTAGATGTTTCACAGTAAACGTTCATTCACTGGAAATAATCACTTCACAAAGCAGCAGGGGGGTAACTGATGGGGAAGGGGGGCGCAGGGATGCATAGTTGGGAGTCACTGATCCGCTCACTTCCTGACGGCCCTGCTTGTATGTGTACAGCTTCCCTCTCAGTCTGGTTCAGTGGTGCCCGGGCCAGGTCGTCAGTGTAAATCCTCAATCACACATCAGTTTTCCACGGACAGCACATGTCCCCGTTCATTTCAATGTGTGTATTCACACATCAGTGTTTTAGCTAGGATGCATCTTGCCCATTATAGTCTATGGGTCTGTGAAAACCACGTTCCATCTGTTTTTCACGGATCATTAGAAAGAAATGCTTTGAAAATTATTTCTTAGCTGTGCAGTGTCAATGAAACACGAATGACACGGACAGCAAAAAACAGACACACGGACCCAACACAGGTCCTTCACAGACGTTTTCACGGATGCATCACTGACCCCCTTCTCACGGATTTCGACATGGACGTGTGAATGAGGCTTAACTTGGTGCCTGCTTGTTACAGTCATGCCGATAATCTCTACCATTGCCAGCCATTAGCGTCATCACTCTAAACGCTTGGATGTCTTCCTGGCTGCCAATGGTTGGCTCCGTAAAGACCACTTGCCACCTGCCCGCCACCACCCAGGGTGCCAGAAACATGTAGAATACTATTTAATCTTATGTAGATTCTCCTTAGTGCTGTACGTGGCTGCATAAGCTGGAAACATCCCAGTGTAGCAAAAGAAAAATGGGCGAAGTGTAAGTTTAGGGTGTTCCCTTGGCCGTTCTTATCTTTCCTACTTCCTGCCGACTCCTAGATTTATCTCTTCATAACATGGCGTTATGTTATCCACCCAGAGACTCGTTTATATTACTGCTCTGCAGACTTTGTTTTTAGAACTAATATAATAGATATAACATAATATAATAACTGATATTTAAAGTCCTATCAGGACAGTCTAACCAAGGCCTGCTATGGTATGTGGATGTCATAGATGAGGAGACCCCACCTGAGCAGAGAGCCTCTAACAAGGAGCGGGTTGTTGGGGTCATTTATTTGGTGTTTTTTTTGCCACGACTTGCTAATTTTTTGCACAATTGCCAGTAGGGAAAAGATGTACATAAATTTGTCTTCGAGCCTGTGGGTACCGGATCTGGGCGCTAATAAAATTCTCATAGCGGGCATTGAAGGCAGCTGAGCTTTAGAAAAGACAAAGCAATGAATAGGAAGGAATGCAGGTGGGAATTGACAGAAATCTTTACCTCCCTTTTTGGTTCTGTTGGGGTGACAACCCGCATAGCACAACCCAATATGCATAAAAGGTAGAACCAACGAGTTCTTCTAGTTAATGACCATACATGTTGGACTATTGTTGGCCAATTTCATCAGGATCAGACAGCCATCAGATGTTCTGTATGGGGTGTCCTGCCTTAAATCCCATGGCAGATGTCAAGGCAGAGAAGGATTTCAATTTGCCAGGTCCCCTGGGGGATAAACCACTGCTGGCTGCTGCATATTCCAATCTCTGCCAGGAATGGCCAATATGGGAATAACCATTTGCATACCTACCAAGTGTCCCTCTTTTGGAGGGACAGTCCCTCTTTTTGACCCAAGCCCCCCTGTCCCTCTTTGTCCTTAAATGTCCCTCTTTTTGACCTGGAGAGTTAATGCATAAATATGCATTAAAAATTTACTAAATTGCTCCTTACTAAAGTGTCTGTACAGTTTCTACCTGTATATTAGACCAGAACTTCATTATTTGATGCAATCTGGACCTTAAAATTTTTATAATCTGATGATTTATGTGCGAATATGTATATGGACATTGAAACGCAAGAAGAAAATTGCCGCAGGGGCTCTAGTAATTATGCTTTGGGCAGAGTAAGAGGCGTGGCATAGTATGGAAAAAAATTGCCATGATGCATGCCGCACACATTGTCCCTCTTTGCAATTTTCAAAAGTTGGGAGGTATGCATTTGGCCAGCTCACTAATGAAAACATGGAAAATGTTGGTTCCTTGTGCAGATACCAGTTCATCAACAGGTAGTTCAGGCCATGCCAAAACCTTTCACAGAATTCAACAATCTGCAGACCACAGAACTTGACTTTAGTAGAAGCCTCAGACTTTGGGTTTGTAATTTCAAGTGATTTAATCTCTGCTAGAAATAGATGGACACCTCCTGTTTTCTTTGGCTCACTTGTGAGGTTTGCTCTCTGGACTTGAAGAGAATGAGCAGAGGGATGTCTCATGACTACAATCCCGGTCTACACGCCTTATTAGTGCATATGGAAGTCAAAGAAAGGGGGGTCCTGTTCTAGCAGATTCAAGTCACCCTTGTATTACATAAGGGCTTGTTTCTGAGACTGGATTTCTCTGTCAATTGATTTGATTTCCATTTATTTCAGTTGCTGTCAGGCAAAACAAAAATGGCGGCTCTCAAGGATGTATTTTATTTTATTTTATTTTTTTAAAGCTGCAATAGACCCAACTCATTGGACACAACGTATCAAGCCCTGCACTCCAGAAGTCTGACTTCTAAAAGTTACAAAAATACTTTTGCTTTTTGGGCTTATTTGCACAAAATTTGTTTGTTTTTTTTTTTGTTTTTTTTACACCATTCAAACGTGAGTGAGAAAGTGAGGTGGTTAGCCTGTCAGTGTCAAGCTGATTTAAGCCAGATTTATCAACTGCACCTTTTTTTTTTTTTAAAAGTCACAAAAAATGTCTCCGGCTACTTTCACACGTTAATATTTTCTGGTATTGAGATCCGTCATTGGGTCTCAATACTGGAAAAAAAAAAACATAACTGAACGGAGTGCTCCAAAATGCGTTCCGTTCTCATACCGGAGAGCAAACCGCAGCATGCTGCGGTTTTCTTTTCGTCATGGGATGCCGACCCAGTGATCAGTGCCTAGACTGATAAACGAGATGTCACAGGCCTTAGCACGCATGTGCCGCACCTTCTTTAAACTGCTGATTGGCAGGGGTTCCAGGAGTCAGACCCCCACCCATCAGATATTGATGGGCCATCAATATTAAACACAAGACCCCTTTAAAAATACCCCTCATGGTAAAATTCCCCCCCCCCCCGATATCTTTTCTACAGATTTATTAATAAAACTAAAATTGTATCCCTGAGTTCCATTTTAGAGCGTTATCTTCACTGGTGCTGACACATGTCTGTATTGTTTTTCAGGTCAATGAGCTCAGTCATGTTCCTGTTCCCGTGATGCTTTTACCAGATGATTTTAAGGCGAACTCCAAAATTAAGGTCACTAATCACCTCTTTAACAGGTTGGTTGATGATGCGTTTTGAAGTATGATATTTGCTTTTCCACTTGATTGCAGTAGATGACCAGTACTTGTCATATTCATCATGTATTAATCAGAGATGATCCTAGACGGCTGTTGTATCTAAGAGCTGCTATAGACCTGTTCAGCCTGTGCTAATATTTGAAGAGCAAAAGCAACTTTAAGTATTTCCGGAAGTACAAATACTGTATATTGCCACACAAGCCTGTGCCGTTTTCCAGGAACGCTCTGTGTACTGTAGTGGCACAAAACTCATGTCAAAGGGGTCGACCACCTGTTATTAAATGATGGCTTAGCCTCTGGATAGGCTATTACTAGCTGATTGGCGAGGGTCCAACACCCCTCACCCCCAGCAATCAGCTCTTTGGCAATAGCTCCAGCACTAGAAACAGTCAACATTGTTATGAACTGAGCTGGTAATTGCTGCATTGTCCCCATCGACTGCTTCCAGCTCTGCAGTGACAAGCTTGGTCCAATACAAAGTTGGAGCAGTCTGCTGCAAAAGCTATTGCCCAAAAGTTCGTCGGCCGAGGTGATGACCTATCCTGAGGGTGGTCCCTTACTTAATAAAAGGTGCACAACACCCTTACCATGTTAAATGTTTTCTGGCGTTACGTCAACCTGATTCCTGTAGCCTTAAAGGGTTTCTGTCATCAGGTTTCACCATATTAAACCGGATGACATTTGCAATGGTACTATTTTCAAGATCTGTGTCCCCGTTTTTGTTAAAAATAAACTTTACTAGGTGCAGGGGGTGGTAACCCTGCACCTAGTGGCGCCGTTTTCCCCACATTCATGAAGGCGTCATCGCCGATGATTGACAGGGCCAGGCAGCTCGCTCTGTCTGCTGCTGGCCCTGTCAGCGCTGCAAATCCCACACTCCAGCAGTGAGTGCAGCTGGCTCTTCACTGTGCCTGCGCCGATGACGTCACACTACACCCGGAAGAGAAGGCGGCGCAGTGAGGAAGCCGGGAGCCTGGCAGCCAGCTGCACTCACTGCGCTGAATGAAGCATGCACGGCGCAGGCGTGGGATTTGCAGCACTGACAGGGCCAGCAGCAGACAGAGCGAGCTGCCTGGCCCTGTCGATCATCGGCGATGACTCCTTCATGAAGGTGGGGAAAACGGCGCCACTAGGGGACATAGATCTTGAAAATATTACCATATTAGACCTCAGGTGACATTTGCACATTGCAAATGTCATCTGATTTAATATGTTGAAACCTGATGACAGAAACCCTTTAAATGAGTTTTCTTCTTTTGAGATGTAAAGGCGTATTCCGCTTATAACAATTTATCCACTATCCACAGGATAAGGGATAATTATCTGATTGGTGGGGGTCCTACCGCTGGGACCCACACCAATCATGAGAACGGCCGTCCTTTGGGACCTGCCCTGAAATTGACGGAGCTCCAGTCAGAAAAGCGTGCCACCGCGCTCCCATAAAAATGAATGGAATGGTAATGTGCATTTCTGACCAGCTGCTCCATCTATTTCAGGGGGGTTCCACAGGGTACAGTTCTTATGATTGGTGAGGGTCCTACTGCTGGAACCCACACCGATCTTCTAACTATCCCCTGTCCACAGGATAACTTTAATAGAGGAAATTCTCTTGTTCAGGACGCTCTCTATTAGCCAGAGCTGGCCTGGCCTGTACATGCATTACCTGGACAGTCCATTGATTTGAGCTGCAGGGAAGTGAAACAAGTTGCCACCAGGTTCCCGTACAGCTTATCACAGGGGTATCCCAGCAGCACGGCACAGTGGGATAAGCTGATTGTTAAAGGGTTTGTCTCATTTCAGGAAATGCCCTTTATCATGTAGAGAAAGCTAATAAAAGGCGCCCCCCTAATGTACTGTGATTGTCCGTATTGTCTCCTTTCCTGAATTGATTCATTTTTCCGTAACATTACACGGTGCTCGTTTCCAGGAGTTACGACCACCGATGCAGCACATTACGAGGTTGCTGTTGTGCATGCAGGACTGTGCGCGCTCCCACTGTCCCGGCCACCAGGCTGGCGCTTTTTCCTATAGTGTGCAAGCATGACCACCACTGCTGGATTGCAGGGTGGTCATAACCATGGAAACAAGAAGTGTATAATGTGATGGAAAAATGAATCAAGCCAGCAAAGGAGACAATATGGAGAATCACAATACATTTATCTATATGATAAATGCCATTTGCTGAAGCGAGACTACCCCTTTAAGGGACATGTCTAACAAAAAAAAGTGATCAACCCAAGTCATGAGTTATGGACAACTGTGACTGTATTACATGGTCACAATAGTTTACATGGATGTTATTTAATACAGTACATCATTTCCAGTGACCAGACTGAATTTGTATTAGGCTAGGATCAGCAAAACCGGTTCCGTCATGAGAATACAACCGTCTGCATCCGTTATGAACGGATCCGTTTGTATTATCTTTTAAATAGCCAAGACGCATCCGTCATGAACCACCAGTGAAAGTCAATAAGGGACGGATCCGTTTTCTATTATGTCCGAGAAAACGGATCCGTCCCCATTGATTTACATTCTGAGCCATGACTGATCCGTTTGGCTCAGTTTCGTCATGCGGACCCCAAAACGCAGCAACAGATCCTTTGAACAGATCCTTTTCCATTCAGAATGCACTAGGACAAAACTGATCAGTCTTGAAAGCGTTTTTGCAGGTCCATGACAGATCCTACAAAAACACTCGTGTGAAATAGTCTTAATAGTATCCAGTTGGCCACTTTGCGGTATTTTTAGTTTACTTACTGTATTTTGTCCCTCTACTCTTATCTTTATTAACTTGCACCCATAATCTTTGTCACAGCTGTAAATGGGGCCTGTGGATTGTTTCTGCCGCTCTGGCCCCTTGATGGGACATTGCATAAAAGGCACCATAGGCTCCCCCGTCCTGCAGGCATTGGCTGTTCCCACAAGTTGCAGTAGAATCAGTTACTGCCTCCATAGTGGCATGCATCTGTGCTGCCCCTCCATTCAGCTGTACTCTGCTTCTCCTCAGCAGTCCCATAGAGTTGAATGGAGCAGCAGCGTGCATGTGTGAGTGCCTCCCCATTCACTTTGTGATCTTTAGGATTCTTATGGTTGGAAACCCCCCCCTTCAATTAGGCAGTGAGAAAGGATGACCGTGTGTTTCGGTCATGCAACGCATCTGGGACTGTGCTGTCTTCTGTTAAACATAAGCCAAAGCCTGAAGACTGGCTTACATGACCTGATAGTCTGGCCAAGTATCAGGAAAGATATCCTTCTAAAGTTGCCGCAGATCACCCAATGAATGAGCAAAACGGTTGACACCTCAATAATCGTTTCTGGGCAGCAGATCGTGCAGTGTGAATTTACATGAGGATGCGTGATCCAGCAGCCATCACTCCTCCCCATACAGTGGAGCTGATTGCTCCATGTATATGCAGTTCTTCACCTGCACTGATGACCAGGCACACTTCATGCTGACCTGGAACGCTTCATTCCCGATAATTGTCTGCTCATCTGCACAGTGTTGAATGAGACTTAAACGTCAATGCCAGGCAGCTGCTTGGTAAAGTGATAATAGGAAGAACTGCTGCTGGATGGCCAGTGTACTTTATTCTGACTTGTTTAGCATCTGCCCAGCAGATAAGTTCTCAGGTTCCATATGGAGTGCAAAGGATTTGTTCAAAAAATATGGTTTCATATTGGAAGAGCTGAACAGCCTGTCTTTCTGTTAATCATTCAGAGCTCAGTGGAAATTCCAGGAATACTTTACTTATCATTCTGTTGTCTGCCAAGATGTCTCTACCAAAAATGTTAGGAATCCAGAAGCAGGGTTCATGATCTAAAACGCCAGTTACACACTGACAAGTGGATGTACCAGTCTATCCTGAGATTTCCATGGCAGGCTCTTTTTATTTCCAATGTAAAGTAACACTATTCACTGGGTCTTAGATGCATTATGTGTATGTTACGTGGCAGCATATGCCAGACTGCATTAACTGTTCTGAAGATATTTAGTATACTTGCATACAACAGTAGTCAAAATACAGCCCTTGGGATGATCACCACATGAGAAATGCCATTTGCTGAAGTGAGACAACCCCTTTAAGGAATACTTCTAACAAAAAAGGACTTGCCATAGGTCCCGAAACCTCTTGGCAGACATGCCAACTTGTTCAGCCATGCATTTCCCCTGCAGAAGAAATGTAGTATTAAATGGTTATCATTCAGATGAATTGTCATACAGGGATGGCTCTAGTGTGCGAGAGTGGGAGCCGCTCCTACAGAGACAGGAAGACCCCACTGTGATGCCCATATGCCTTAAGAACTGTCTTCATGAGCTGACCACTTTAAGCAGTCCATGAATGTAATGATCCAAATGATTTTTCATTCGAAACAGGACTAGGCCAGTTAGGTTCAGCTGACATTAGCAAATCGCTAATGTCAGCCAGGTTAATAGTGTTATTTCTAGTGACAGAAACCAATTTTTAAATAAATTTTTCCTGTAACACAGCCAGTGTTAACAGCAAAACAAACGTCAATATTTATTAACCCGATTCTGCAGTTTACATAAACACTCCATATGTGGTCATAAATCTCTTCATGGGCACACCACAGGGCTCAGAAGGAAAGGAGCGCAGTATTGTTTTTGGAGGGCAGGTTTTGCTGGAATTATTTTCAGGTGCCATGTCACATTTAAAGAGACCCTGAGGTGCCTCCATAAAGAAAACCCCAAAAATGACCTCATTTTGGAAACTACACCCCTCAAGGAATTGTTCAAGAGGTTAAGTGAATGCTTTGACCCATTAAGTCTTAAATTGAATTTAGTAACACATGGCTGTGAAAATGAAAAATTACATTTAGTTCAAATTAAAATGTTGCTTTAGCCCCAAATTTTTCTACAGGCGCAACAGCTTTGTTCTACTCATATCTAGATGCTTTCAGCGATGGGGGCTGCCAACACTTCAGTGATAATGTCAGCATCTGGAAGTCCTCTAAGGGGCTGTTCAGACGGCCGTGGTATTGCGAATCCGCAAAAATGTGGATCCGCAATACCACACATAAAGCATATACGACATATAAAGCATATAAAGGATGCCCAGACCTGCACCAGATTTATCACAGGGGCTCAGGCTGGAGGATAAATGTGGTGCAGGAGTATACACCTTTCTCTGACTCAACCAACTTCAGTTTGGCTTACTTTGAGACAGATTTTACACCAGAATTGACGCAAACAGGTGTATCTGATGCCCTTTCCCGTTAGGTCTCCCCCTGGTCAAGCATGTCATAAAAAAAGTGGAGAAACTCTAGATGCGCCAATTTGCACCACTTTTTACTTAGCTTTTTGGAGCAGATCCTTTAGTAAATCTGGGCCTCAGTCCTGTAGTAATACTTGTATATGTGATATGCAGATCTGACGCATGAACATGCTTAACTTAGCTATGTAGATATGGCCAAGCAGTTCTGTTGTGCATATTTTGTGCTTTGTCTTGTAGTAGGTTTTCTTGTAATGAGAAAAGTAGAATCTGCATTTCCTCAGTTGTACGTCTTATATATTTGTGTCTGAATATATTTTTTTTCATATTCTTATATTTCAGGGAGAATTTACCTAGCCACTTTAAGTTTAAAGAGTACTGTCCACAAGTTTTCCGAAACCTCCGAGAGCGTTTTGTAATAGATGACACTGACTATCAGGTAAGCTGACAAAAAGTTTTATTGCAAAATACATTTGCAGCTTGAATGGCAACAACAAATATACCATGTTATTATTAACCCTTTTGTCACCAGTGAAATACATCAGTGTCACATGGAGCATCCTTGAATGGTAACGCTTCCTGTTTTGTCAGGTTCACTTCTCAATAGGCAACACATTTAAAGGGGTTGTGCATAAGTTTTTTGAAGAAGAGTTGGATAAGTCAGCAATAGAAAACCCTGCACAACCTTTTTAACATCTCAAGATTATAATGGCTGGCAAATGTCCTTTTACATGGGTTGACAGACCAGCAGATTATGGGGAAATGAGCATTCCTTCATGACCATCTGCTGCTTGCTAGCAGAGGAGACCACTGCATTTATATGTAGTGTATGGGGAAGAGCGATCGCTAATGCCATCACTTTTGGCATGTCGTATGTCGGCAGCAGATTATGTTTACACAGCACAATCTGCTGCCGGCAAATGACCATTTTTGTGTACGCACAAATGATTGGATTACCCGAGGATAGTGTTACTACTTGTGTATACCCACATGACAGCTTATTCTGAAAAATGACCTAAAAAGGACAGATGCACTTTAATAAAATATCCACAAACAGTTAAAACAAGTAAAAGAACAAAAGTAATGCATTTTAAATCTTACAAACAACTCTGAAAACTTGCTCCCCTCTGGTTTTCATTTTCACTTTTTTATATAGTAGTCAATGGGGCAGATTTATCAAAACGGTCTAAATGTTAAACTGGCCTTGTTGCCCACAACAACCGAGCACAGCCGTCATTTCCAGAGCAGCTTAAGAAATAAAAGCTGAGCTCTGGATGCTCACTTTTACTTTTCAACTGTTTTAATCCATCATCTACTTTGGATCTTTTTCTGATGGAGATTTCAATGCCCATGTGGTTACTGTAAAGCAAGCCTCTGACCTGCACTTTGTAGAACAGGAGATCTGGCAAGATGGCTGCCCCCATCTTAATGATGTAAAGAAATTTAGAATTTAAAAAATTAAAATCACAGAAGAAATATTTGAAGAAGAATTGTATTTCAGGAATATAGTTTTAATTATTAAAAAAAAATAGGGGATGCATTCCCTTGGGATTTCTTAGTGTTCTCTTGGTCTCGGTTCGGAGAGTGTGGAGATAAGATGACCTTGTTGAAATTCCAAAGAAGAAAAAAGAAGAAAAACTCCATTTTCCCATAGCAGCTAATAATGCCACATGCTCAGCTTCCCCATAGGCTCCTGGTATATATTTTTTTAACAATTTAAAAGAACACTGCATTAGTTAAAGGGGTCGTCCGTCGATGTGGGACTATATCCTCTTTCGTGAGTATGAAATGCTCAGTTGTAAGTGCGGAGTTCATAGCTGGTGAGGCTGAAGTTCTTCATGGGATTTATGTTCTCATCGAGTTTTAAAGACTACTGAAGCTGGATGCCAAGTAGTTTATATTCATGAGTCTCTTACTTTTTTGGAAAATAATCCATAAAATCCTCTTTTATTAAAGCAAATCTGCTTATTGCTGTGTAATGAAAAGTCTGAACTCCTAAAGGCTGCAATGTGAAAGAAGATGTCTTATGAGGACTAATCCAATTTATCCATATCTTACCGCAATAGTAATCCATAAGCAGTCACATAGTGTATGCCGCCTCTGTATAATCCAGGATGGAATGACTCCTCTTGTTACCCCCTCCTCATCTCCCTGCCCTTGTTACATCTACCACTGGTTAATATAGTAATTTTCTTATTTTGGCGTTGGCACAGACTCCTTATGATCTCCTGTTAGAGCTGACTGACTAGGCCACGTTCATAGGGAGCTGTGTAACTGTTCAGTCCTCCTCTGATAATAATAAAGCCTGGAGAGGTGAGCACCCATTATGAAACATTAACCCCTTCACTGCCCTAACTCCACATCTTAGGTTATGCTCGCTGTCATAGTAACATAGTTTATAAGGCCGAAAAAAGACATCTGTCCATCCAGTTCGGCCTGTTATCCTACAAGTTGATCCAGAGGAAGGAGAAAAAACCCCTGTGAGGTAGAAGCCAAATTTCCACACTTTAGGGGAAAAAATTCCTTCCCGACTCCAATCAGGCAATCAGAATAACTCCCTGGATCAACGACCCATCTCTAGTAACTGTAATATTATTACCCTCCAGAAATACATCCAGGCCCCTCTTGGACTCTTTTAGTGAACTTACCATCACCACCTCCTCAGGCAGAGAGTTCCATAGTCTCACTGCTCTTACTGTAAAGAATCCTCTTCTATTTTTTGTGAACAAACCTTCTTTCCTCCAGACGCAGAGGATGTCCCCTCGTCACAGTCCTTGGGATAAAAAGATCATGGGAGAGATCTCTGTACTGACCCCTGATATATTTATACATTGTTATTAGATCTCCCCTCAGTCGTCTTTTTTCTAAAGTGAATAACCCTAATTTTGAAATTTTGATAATCTTTCTGGGTACTGTAGTCCACCCATTCCAGTTATTACTTTAGTTGTCCTTCTCTGAACCCTCTCCAGCTCTGCTATGTCTGCCTTGTTCACAGGAGCCCAGAACTGTACACAGTACTCCATGTGTGGTCTGACTAGTGATTTGTAAAGTGGCAGGACTATGTTCTCATCACGGGCATCTATGCCCCTTTTGATGCAACCCATTATCTATTGGCCTTGGCAGCAGCTGTCTGACACTTTCTACAGTTTAGTTTGCTGTTCACTAAAATTCCTAGGTCCTTTTCAATGTCAGTTACCCAATGGTTTACCATTCAGTATGTACTGGTGACTTGCATTATTCCTTCCCATATGCATAACCTTACATTTGTCAGTGTTAAACCTCATCTGCCACTTCTGTGCCCAAGCCTCCAGTCTATCCAGATCCTGCTGTAGCAGTGCACTGTCCTCCGTGTTAATTACTTTACACAGTTTAGTGTCATCTGCAAAAATTGATATTTTACTGTGCAAGCTTTCTACAAGATCATTAATAAATATATTGAAGAGAATAGGGCCTAATACTGACCCCTGTGGTACCCCACTAGTGACAGTGACAATGTGCCGTTAATAACCACCCTCTGTTTTCTATCATTGAGCCAGTTACTTACCCACTTACAGACATTTTCTCCCAGGCCAAGCATTCTCACTCTATATACTAACCTTTTATGTGGTACCGTGTCAAATGCTTTGGAGAAGTCCAGATATACGACATCCATTGATTCGCCGCGGTCCAGTCTAGAAGTAACCTCCTTATAGAAACTGATTAAATTAGTTTGACATGACCGATCCCTCATGAAGCCATGCTGATACAGAGTTATTTGTTTATTTTCATTGAGGAACTCCAAGATAGCATCTCTTGGAAAACCTTCAAACAGTTTACCCACGACAGATGTTAAACTTACCGGCCTATAGTTTCCAGGCTCTGTTTTTGGACCCTTTTTTGAATATTGGCACCACATTTGCTATGCGCCAATCCTGTGGAACACTCCCTGTCAGTATAGAGTCCTTAAATATCAGAAATAAGGGTCTGGCTATGACATTACTTAATTCTCTTAGGATACGGTGGTGTACGCCATCCGGTCCTGGTGATTTGTCTATTTTAACGAGGACCTTTCACCACTCCTGACATGCCTATTTTAAAAGCTTCATGCATTCCCCACATACTAACAATTCTGGAACATCTGTTCTTATGTCTCTGTGTTGTGCCATTCCTTTATTATTTGCACTAGAAGTTGTGAATGAATTGCTATTTGCCTTCAGTAAGGGAACAGAGGGGAGGTAACCAGTTGGGGGTGTGTCCCTGCACAGACTCGCTCTATCCAATCAGCGCTGCCATGTTCAGACAGTGCAGGGACACACCCCCAACTTGTTACCTCCCCTCTGTTCCTTTACTGAAGGCAAATAGCAATTCACATATAACTTCTAGTGCAAATAATAAAGGAATGGCACAACATAGAGCCATAAGAATAGATGTTCCAGAATTGTTGTTACATGGGGAATGCACAAGGCTATTAAAACAGTAATTTCAGGAGCGGTGAAAGGTCCTCTTTAATCTTTTTAAGACGTCTCTGTACTTCTTCCTGGGTCAGACAGGGCACTTTTAATGGGGAATTTACTTTTATATTCTGCATTTCATCTGACAGTTTATTTTCCTCAGTGAATACAGTGGAGAAAAAAATATTTAATAGTTTTGCTTTCTCCTCATTGCTGTCTGCAACTCCCACTTCAATACTCTGTAAGGGGCCGACACCTTCAGATTTATACTTTTTAGTATTTATATAATTGAAGTTTTTCAATGCTTCCTCGCTCCCCTCCTGTTTTAGTGACTTAAATGCTTTCTTTTTGTCATTTATTGCTTTCTTTACAGTTCTATTTATCCACATTGTTTTTTTTCTTGTTTCTTAACCTTTTATTCCCATAAGGTATGTACATCTCACAATTAGATATTGGGATGCTTTTAAAAATATCCCATTTTGTGGCTGTATTTTTATTTTTGAGGACTTTGTCCCAGTTAGTTAGGCCTATGGCCTTTCTTAGTTGGTTAAATTTTGCTATTTTGAAGTTTGGTATTTTTGTTCCTCCCTGAAGAAACGCTCTTTTGAATGACAATTGGAAGGTTATTATTTTATGGTCACTATTTCCCAGGTGTCCCCCAACCTGCACATCTGTTGTTCTGTCAGGTCTATTGGTTAATACTAAGTCCAGTATGGCCGTCCCTCTAGTCGGGTCCTGAACCAGTTGGGAAAGGTAATTGTCTTTGGTTATTTCCAAGAACCTGTTTCCTTTGAGATTTACAGGTTTCAGTTTTCCAGTTTATATCTGGGTAGTTGAAGTCCCCCATAATAACGACCTCATTAAGATTTGCCGCCTCGTCTGTTTCGTTTAGAAGTACGTTTTCTGTGGACTCTGGTATATTGGGTGGTTTATAATAAACTCCTATTAGTATTTTATTATTGTTTTTGGCTCCATTTATTTCTACCCACAGTGACTCCACATCTTCATGTCCCTCACTTATATCTTCCCGGAGTGTGGCCTTTAGACAGGACTTTACATAAAGGCAGACCCCTCTCCGGTTTTGGCGATCCTTTCTAAACCGACTGTAACCCTGTACGTTAACTGCCCAGTCATAGCTATCATCCAGCCATGTCTCAGTTATTCCCACTATGTCATAGTCCTCCTCACACATCACTAATTCCAGTTCACCAGGTTTATTAGTCAGGCTTCTTGCATTAGTGTACAGTGTAATTACTATTACCTGTGAAGTGAATATCGGGGGTTTTTGGGTAACTTTGGTTGTTGTTTTGCCCAGTCTTCTCCTTACATTCTTCACTAACCCCAGCCCCTACTAACCCCCCACTGTCTCCTCCTATGACCAACTCTCTACACTATCTACCCCCTTATTAGTATGACCCCCCCCCACCCTCCCTGGAGATCCTAGTTTAAAAGCTCCTCCAGCCGTCTAACCATTTTTTTCCCCAGTTGCACCCTCCCCATTAAGGTGCAGCCCGTCCCTACTGTAGAATCTGTAGCCGACAGAGAAGTCGGCCCAGTTCTCCATGAATCCAAACCTTCCTTCACCAGTCTCTGGGCCACTTATTTAACTCCCTAAGCTCCCGTTGTCTCTCTAGTGACGCTCGTGGCACTGGTAGTATTTCTGAAAACACTACCTTGGAGGTCCTGGACTTGAGCTTCTCTCCTAGTTCCCTAAAATAATTTTTAAGGACCTTCCATCTCCCCCTGACTTTGTCATTGGTGCCAATGTGTACCATGACCGCCATGACCCAGCAATCTGTCAATCCGATCCGCGATATGCCGAACCCGAGCACCCGGGAGACAACACACTGTTCGGCATTCACGGTCTCGGTGACTGATGACCCTGTCTGTCTGCCTAATAATAGAGTCCCCTACCACCAGCATCTGTCTGGCCTTTGCTGCTCTCCTTTTCCCATCCTTCCTGCAGCGGTCATCCTCCTGGTTTCTAGGAGAAACGGCCTACTGCAGTGTTGCTGGTCCTGGGCTTTCATCCCTAATATCAGCCAAACAGGCATATTTACTAGGGCGTTCCAGCTCAAGACTAGCCTCCCTGGCACTTTTCCCTCTACCCCTTCTTACTACATTAACCCAACTGCTGACCTGATAGTCCTGCTCTTGCCCTTCTCCTCCCACCTCCTCTTCACTGGCCCCAGCCAGTGCCTGCACTGTGAGGTCTAAGCCTCTCTCCAGGTGTTTAATGCCCCTAAGTATGTCAAGCTGCTTATTTAGATCCAAGATCTGGGCTTCCAGCGACTGTTTGAAAAATATATATGGAAAGAAAAACAGTCACAACCATATAAAATCCCATCTATAGATACATAAACGTGCGGAGATTTGCGTTGCGTCTGACCCCTGTGTGCCTATTTATTTGGGTGATATGTGACAGTGTTTCTTTGATCCTGAAAGGAACAAGGCCCAGGTCTTAGGCTGCTCCGCTCACTTGCTACAGATGATTAGTGAGAGCAGTGATAATAAGATGTGGCTCTTTTCAAGGGGTTCTCACTTCAGCAAATGGCATTTAACATGTAGATAAAGTTAATACAAGGCACTTACTAATGTATTGTTGTTATCCATATTGCCTCCTTTGCTGGCTTGACTCATTTTTCCATTACATTATACACTGCTTGTTTCCATGGTTACGGCCACCATGCAATCCAGCTGCGGTGGTCATGCTTGCACACCATAGGAAAAAGCATCAGCTTCTCTGGTGGCCAGGACCGAGAGAGAGGGCGTACATAGTCAAGCAATTTGTTTTATAGTTTGCAAACACGACCACCACCTACTTTAACATTGACTACCGTACATTATTACAAGTACGCTACAGCTGATCTCTAAACCTTATTTTAGCTCTCTCTGACACGTAGTTCCCCATACACTGAAAATGAAGCTCAAAATGGACGATTTCTTCTGTCTTATGACAAGACTCTGGCAGTGAAGGAGATCTCCAGTGAAGATGTCGCCAACATGCACAGTATCCTTTCTGACTACCACCAAGTAAGTAACACTGAAAAGGCAACTTGTACAGGCTCTGATGATGGCGGGCACATGCGCAGTACGGCTGTGAAGTTGTTGACCACAGCAGGAAGCATGCCATGCGTGCACTAGGCTGAGAAGGAACGGTGCATGCTTGAGATTTCAATTGAGATAACGGTGGCTTTGAAAAATGCTGGCGCTGTCAGTCCAGACAAGGGGGGGGGGACACTGGGCAGGGGTTACAAGCAAAACCAGGAGCACTTGCAACCTAATTTGTATACCAGATTGCAGTTAATATTTTTGGCCTTAAAGCTAGGTACAGCCACAAAGTTATGTTGACAAGTTTCTATGTCCCCTCCTAAGCTCTAGAAGTTATTTGGTAGGCATAATTAACCTGACACTCAATTTAACATGGAACATACTGGTACCGCTGTCTGATCCCTTATGATATTCTGTGTTATGGCAGCATAGGCAGGACGGCATATATGTTTCTGTGGCTTAATTTATTTAAAAAGCTGTTTAAAAGTTGCTGGGGTTCAGAGAGCAATAAATGTTAGTGCAGCTTCTCCTCGCTCACACACTGTACAGAGCTGCCAATCACTTCTTGTGGGCAGACGAAACCAGGACTATCATCAGTCTTGACTGTTTACAGAGGACTTGTCACTAGGGATGAGCGAACTTGTGTTTTCAAGTTCGGAGTTCAAGGTTCGGGTTGTCTAAGAATTCAGTTATAGATTCTTCTAACACAGACCATAACTTATGGCCCATGGCAGCGGAATCCATAACGAAATTGTTAGATAACCCGAACCTTGTACGTCGAACTTGAAAACACAAGTTTGCTCAACACTACTTGTCACCATGAAATAAAATGCAAACTGCAGGCAGCATGTTATAGATCAGGAGGAGCTGAGCAGATTGATATGTAGTGTTGTGGGTAAGGTTCTGTAAAACAAGTATTTTATATGTTTAAATCTGACTATTGTACACGGGAGAGGTGTTATCAGTGATGGCATACCCTGTGTAAGTGTGTATACAGAAATAGCATGTATAGGGGGTCAGTCAGAATAAGCAGAGATATAAGTTACAAGTTTTACCAAATCTTTTCCCGTAAAACTATATATGTCTGGTCAGCACCTACTGCTCTATTACATGCTGCCTGCAGATTGCACTGCATTTTGTAGTAACAGGTTCATTTTAAATAGTTATTTTCCCAAAAATAATCAGAATCCAGGAAATTCAGCTTTTTGCCTCCTCTATACTCCTACAGATAAGGCTGCATGGGAGACGGATTTGCTTTAACATATCTAAACGACAAATGAATGCAGCTTTTAAAGGGGAGCTGCCACCTCTTCTGACATGTCTTTTTTTAGTAACTACTTCCATTCCCCATGTAATAACAATTCTGGAGCATCTATTCCTATGGCTCTATGTTGTGCCATTCCTTTATTATTTCTACTAGAAGTTTATGAATGGTCAACAGCTTGCAGTAAAGGTACAGATTGGTGTTACCAGTTGGGGTGTCTCTGCAGTCTGATACTGGTAGCACTGATTGGACAGAGTCGGGCACACCCGCTTGCCTAGTGCTCCAGACTAAAAAAATACCTAGGAGCTATTGGCTCCTGAACTGAAAAATTTAGGAGCCAAAAACTTTTAGGCGCCAAATTTAAATACATATAATTATAATTTAAAAAAAAGACTTGGAGGAGATGGAACGTCCGGCCATTAATAGAATTGTCCTATCCTATTTTTTTTGGCGGGACAAGGTGACTAAAAAAATGGCAAATTGTTATTTTTCTTTTTTTCTTTTACGTGTTCACCGTATAGGAGATTTTTTTTATATTTTAATAGTTTGGACTTTTCGGATATTTATTAATATATTTTATAGTATATTGGGAAAGGGGGTGATTAAGGGGACATTCAGACGACCGTAGTATTGTGGGTCCGCAAAAGTACGGATCTGCAATACCACGGATGCCGCCCGGTGTGTGTTCAGGATGAATAGGACTTTACACTCTCCCTGCTGCCCTGGACTTTGTGCACAGGGCAGCAGGGAGCTTACCATGGCAGCCAGGACTTCAGTAGCGTCCTGTTGCCATGGTAACCGATCGGAGCTCCGCGATTACATTGCTGGGCTCCGATCGGAACTGCCACTGAACCACCAATGAAGAGGGTGAGGGGGGGAGGGGACCCTGTGGCCACTGCCACCAATGTTTATTATAGTTGGGGTGGGGGGGGGGGTTTGGGCGCTGCGCCACCAATGAATAATACTGGGGGGGGTCGGGTGGCGTGCACTGAGCTGAACTAATGATTATTATACTGGTTGGGGTTTTTATTACTGGAGAGGGCGCACTGCACCACCAATGATGATGATAACTACGTTTAAGGCTCCATTCACACGTCCGCAGAATGTGTCCGCATCCGTTCCGCAAAACAGCGGAACGGGTGCGGACCCATTCATTTTCAATGGGGCCGCAAAAGATGCGGACGGCACACTGTGTGCCATCCGCATCCGCACTTCCGTTCCGCGGCCCCGCAAAAAAATAGAACATGTCCTATTCTTGTACGGATCCACGGACAAGAAAAGGCATTTCTATTATAAAGCCAGCTATGTGCGGTCCGCAAAATGCGGAACGCACATTGCCGGTGTCCGTGTTTTGCGGATCCTCAATTTGCGTCGATTTGCATCAGACCTCAGACCAGCCCACTGTGGCCCCATCAGACCTCAGACCAGCCCACTGTGGCCCCATCAGAATAAAATAAAAAAATCTCTTACCTGTCCTGCGCCGCGGCTCCGCGCTGCACTATCACCTGACTGCGTGCAGCGTCAGGTCAGAGTGCGCGCACTACGTCCTGACGCTGTACGCCGTCAGGACATTGCAGAGCCGCCCGGAAAGACAGAGGAGCGCCGGAGCGGAGCCGCGGCGCAGGACAAGTAAGGGATTTTTTTTATTTTATCTGCTCCATGTTCTCTGATACTAGGCTGCGCAATAGCGCAGCCTAGCACGTTCTCTAGTGGGTGACTTAAAGGGGTTGTCCCATCATAGACAATGGGGGCATATGGCTAGAATATGTCCCCATTATCTGATAGGTGCGGGAATGGAGCGGGGAGCGCTGTGCCTGGGGGGGGTCCCGGATTTCTCTGCTGCTCCCATAGAAATGAATGGGAGCGCATCTTGCATGCGCGACCACTGCTCCCAAAAAAATAGCCGAGCCAGCACTCAGCTATTTTCGGCGGCCCCATAGAAATGAATGGTGGGCGCATGCGCAGTGCGCCCTCCTCAGCTTTCCCCGTTCTGTTCTCGATATAGGTGTTGGTCCCAGCGGTGGGACCCACACCTATCAGACAATGGGGGCATATCCTAGCGCTATACCCACATTGTCTATGATGGGACAAACCCTTTCAAGGGGGTTGTCCAAGATGATCAAAATCTAAAGTAAAAAAAAAAAAAAAAAAGTTATTTGCCCTTTTTTTCATTGCCATTCTCTGGTCGACAGGTGTGGTCCTTCTGCCGCTGATTGTTTAAAAACAGCAAGGTTGACATGCTGATATGACACGTGACCACTGCAGCCAGTCACTGTCCTCGTCTTTCTCCTTTGTCACAGGGGTGTGCAGGTGTACAGGATGTGCCTCCTGTAACCAATTAATTGCTGTCCTCAGCTGTAGGCTGCTGACAGTGATCGGCTGCAGTGGTCACATACCATGTAATGACACGGTAACTGTAGCAGTTTGTAAACAAGCAGCAGGACTGGACAGGTGGTGCAGAGAACAGTGCCAGAGAAAGAGGTAAGTATAATAACTTCTGTATTTCAGACCATTTATGGGCCTTGTCCAAGATTTAAGTGTATCGGACGACCCTTCTTAATGATTTTCCTCTTTGTCTTCCAGCATATTGTGAAATGTCATGGTAGCACACTCTTGCCTCAGTTTTTGGGGATGTATCGTTTGAGCATAGAAAATGAAGATTTTTACATGCTAGTAATGAGAAATATGTTCAGCCATCGCCTCACAGTTCACAGGAAGTATGATCTTAAGGTGAGTTTGTGTGGTTTTGTTTTTTTAAAAATTGTTCCTTGAGTTTCTTTTTTTTAATATATATATATATATATATATATATATATATATATATATATATATATATATATATATATATATATATATATATATATATATATATTATATATGTATTATATGTATTATAGACATATACAGCATATATATATATATATATATATATATATATATATATATATTAGACATATACAGCATATATATATATTTTTTTTTATATATATATTAGACATATACAGCATATATATATATATTTTTTTTTATATATATATATATATATATATATATATTAGACATATACAGCATATATATATTTTTCTTGCAAACTAAATACGATCTCTACAGACCACAGTAAACGTCAGCCTTTAGGCTAAGGCTGCATGGCAACTATGGCAAGTTGCACACAAGTCACGCGACCAAAACGTGTGCAATTTATTTGCGACTTAGTGTTTTGCAGCTGTATTACAGGTTCAAAGCTGTGGACTTGCCCCATGCGAGTCTTGGTCGCATGCCACTTTCATTACCTAAAATTGTTAAAAGCCCATAAATGGTAACATGGAAGCCTAAGGTCCCTTGCAGACGAGCGTGACATATGCACGTCTCCCGCAACGCACTGATGGGGAGCGCATAGCGTTATATTGATTTATGATGCTATGTAACCCTTACAGTTCTGGAATGTAATGATAACACCAACAGCATTATGTCAGTGTTATCCAACACATTCCAGAACTGTAAGGGTTCCATAGCATCATAAATCAATATAATGCTATGTGCTCCCCGTCAGTGCCGGGAGTTTAGGCCAGTAGATGCGTTGCGGGAGACGTGCATGTCTCACGCTCGTCTGCAAGGGGCCTAAGTGATCTTGTACTCTACCCCATCTTTGAATGTGAAGGGCCCCAGCTGCCCCTATATTGGCGATGTCAGCCTGCAAGCTTGAATACTCTGCTTGTTTCTGGCTTCCTCCACTAGGGCACCGGCACTGAACACATACGGGAGATTCTGCTGCCTGCATCTGTGCCTGCTCTGGACGTGTCCACTTACTGTTCAGCGCCTGAGCTGTAGTGGAAGAAGCCAGGAACAGACTGGAATTGGTCACAGGAACAAGTCACGTGACTGCAGCCTTTTGGCACCCTATGGAAGCAGATGGTTCCAGGTAGCTCTGTTGACATTGCGGATACTTAAAGGGGTTCTCCGGGAATTAAGAAAATGAAAATACTTAAATATTACTTTATTATAAATATATTCCCAAATACCTTTCATTAGTTATAATGGCTCGTTTTGTCTAGGGAGCAATGATTAGGAGAAACAAAATGGCCGCCATCCTATTAGTTCACACAAAACCTGTCCTAATCACACAGCAGGACAAGTTACTTCACAACACTGAGAGAAAAAGCTGCCACGTCATCCTCTCTGCTCTGCTTGTCAGGGATTATGATCCTGACTACAGTTTAATATGATATTTAGCTGAATCTTTTTGGGAATGGAGTTCATCGGGAGACATGAAGTACAAAGAGGACAGACTGTAGTAATGGAGACTGCATACAAGTGCTGCTGCTTATTAGCCACATCTGCTCATGAACGCCATTCCTACAGAGATTCAGCTAAAGATCTTATCTGTATTCGGGATCATAATCCCTGACGAGCAGAGAGGAGGATGAGGCAGCTCTTTAGCTCAGTGTTGTGAAGTAACTTGTCCTGCTGTGTAATTAGGACAGGTTTTGTTTGTACTAATAGGACAGCGGCCATTTTGTTCTAATGATTGCTGCCCAGACAAAACGAGCCATTATAACTAATGAAAGGTATTTGGGAATATATTCATAATGAAGTAATATTTAAGTATTTTCATTTTCTTAATTCCCAGAGAACCCCTTTAAGTAGCAGGGTCTTCACCTTCGTTGCTGGCTTACAGTACAAGATTACTTATGATTGCATGTATAAAACATTACATTTTACGGGCTTTTTTGCAACTGGCCAATCCTTTCAATGACTTTGTTTATGTTTCTAGCGTTTTTCTACAGACCATACTTACCTGATCCCGTCCACTGTGTTCCGGCCCCATCACTGCCCCGCCTTCTCTGCAGGCCCCAGGTCTCCCCGCATCAACGTCTGTTTCAATGCAGGGCACATGACAGCTGCAGCTGTGACGTTTCACCCATGCGGCACATGACCCAGTGACATGCCGCAAGAGTGACACATGACGGCCAGTGATCCATTAAAGTGGATGTTTTGCGGGGATCCAGCAGGGTAGCGCAGGTCCGGCCATGCTGTCGAGTCTGTTGAAAAATGCTAGAAAGTGAAACAACCCCTTTAATGCAAAAGAACATACATGTATATCTAAGGGGTGTACTTGCTGCTGATGGACTTGTACATCAATCTGAATGTGATCACTGTGGTAGCCCTGAGAGCCTATGTTCCCACTACAAGGACAAGTCTAAAATATGGTAATTTTGTTCCTGGCCGTTTAACCCCTTAGATACCATAGTGAACATTTATCATCTAAAGGGGTTTGACTGCAATGTATTATTGAAGGAATCTAAAGGTTGGTTGGTCAAGTCCCTGGGACATTGATGTCATATCGCTCTGCTATTTTCAGAAGTCCATGGTGTGCTCTCCCTCACCTTGGTGGCCCTGTTCTGGAGATAGGAGCGGGTCCTACCTCTGGGACCCGCTCCTATCTGACATTAATGGTTTATCTTAGTGATATGCCATCAGTGTCCCAGATGGGAACACCCATTTATAAGAATCTTTGATAACATGTTTGAATGGAGTTTTATTAAAGGGAGCCTCTTAGCAGATTTGGTCATGCAGAATTGCTAACAGTGATAGGTAGGGGCTGGGAGATATACCTATTAAGGACCTTTTATTATCGGGAGTAGTGTGAATGTGAACTTTTATTCTGCTCCTGCAAGTCCCCAGGAGGTGGAGTTTCACTGTGAAGGGCCTTCTGCATTGAGCTGATCCACAGCCTCCCCACTGCTCTGTTTGTTTATCCCACCTCCCAAAAAAAGCAGTCAGTTGTATGTGCCCCCAAATGGTATTAGTGAAAATGTTGACTTATCCCAAAAAAACAAGGCCTCATAAAATAATAGAAAACAAAAAAGATGTTTAGCCCTTTAAGGGGTTGTCCTACAATAAGAACCTATCCTCAGGATAGAAGTTAGTATCTAATCATGGGGGGTTGACTGCTGGAACCCCCACTGTTCACAAGAATGTATTAGTGGTGGTCACACATGGGTGACCACTGCTCCATTCACTCCGGGGACTTTGGCATCTTATTCTTAAGCTTGATGCCAGCGGAAAGACTGACTTTGCTGGATGCGGGGAATATTTGTATTTTAAGAAGTAAATGTACTCCACCTGAAAGCTGAGTCACATACATATATAAAAAGGGGGTTCCTTCTCAGGTAATACGCAGGTCCATGTGCGATGTACTGTGGCAGGGTTTTTCAGAGTTATTATAGGTTTGTATTATTCGTATGAGTCACGACCTGACTCATACGTATTAGGCCTCATGCAAATTGCAGTCCACAATGCATAGGCACTGACCACGTGCCTGCCGTCTGCAGACGCGTTCACGTGAATGGGGTCCGCAGTCTGCATCGGACGGTCCACACCACAAAAAACTAGTGCATACACTACTTGTGGAGGCACGGACAGAAAACCCACTCAAGCCCCCTGTAGTGGTTCTGTGGACTTCCGATCCGTACCCACGGTTTGCGGGCTGAAAAAAGGGACCTGCTACGATTGTGTGCACGAGGCCTTATAGGGATCTATTATGCTGTGAGTTCAGGTCAGTCAAACTTGCAGTTGGGCAATGACACATCTTTTTTTTTTTTAAAAGTATCTTTTTATTGTAATTTTAAGAACTTGAACAGTCGAAAATCACATACAAACATCAGCCACCTTCTTAGTGGACTCTACCCAAAATAATGTGATACTCCAAATGAATAGAGCTATACATCTCAAGTACAGAATGATATCACAGAGTTCTACACAGAAATATTCAGAATTCAGAGGCTGACAACACTCACTCTCCCACTCATACAGCTCCCCCATGAGACCCGGACACCATTACCACTCTATGTTACCATTGTGTTTGCATTAACCCAGGGGTCCCAGATCTTCATGAACCTGTCAGGAACACCTCTACTTTCATATACCAACTTATATAGGGTTATATCAGCATTAACCAGTTGAATCCAATGTTGTGTTGTAGGTTCCTTGGGAGGCTTCCAATTCAAAAGGATAGTTTTCCTGGCGTAAAATAATAGTACCCTATATAGCCTCCTTCCATACTTAGTAGGTATCATTTCGTTCACCAATCCCAAGAGACTCACACCCGGTGTGCATACATTTGGCAAGCCAACTCTAGAGTTCAAATACCCATGAACTCCCTGCCAAAAGTGTTGAATAACCTGACACTCCCAGACCATATGAAAGAACCCCCCCCTCATCTCCCCACATCTCGTGCATTGAGGACTAGGCAATTTGTTCATTCTGTATAGTTTACTCGGTGTATAATATACTCTATACAACCATTTCAGTTGTATTAATCGATCTCTAGCGCTCACGACTGTGTTTTTCCATGTATTACTGATTTCCCTTGTGTGCACAGGTTCTAGATCTGTCAGATCCCTCCGCCATCTAGATATTGCTTTGTCCAGAGGGGACTCCTGTCTCTCACTCAGCGCCGCATACAAAGTAGATACCGGTTTGCTTAAATTAACCCTCCTCGCAACCGCCTCTATTGACCCACACTCCAAATTCAGCGGTTCTTTCCTGAACTGTGCCCTACATGCGTGCCTAAATTGTAAGTACCGGTATAAACTATGTTTTGGCAAGCCAAACTCCTGTTTTAGACTGTTGAAAGACCTAAATAATCCCTCCTCATACACTTGCGTAAGATATTTCACCCCCCTCTGGGGCCAAAATTCAGAATTCTCCAACAATTGTAATTCACCCAGATTTTTGTTTCTCCACAACGGAATATATGGGGACCACCTCTCCACCCCCTCCTCACACGAGTGCACCATCACACATCTCTGCCATGCTGACACCACCACCGCCATAGACCCAGTATAATATTTAGCAGCCCCTCCTTTCCTGTACACCAAATTCGTCAATGCTTCGTAAGAACCCACTAGAGCTGCCTCCAAAACCACTGCAGGGTTTCCCATATCTGCTCTAATCCACCACGCCGCATAACTCAACTGTGTTGCCAAATAATATAAATAGAAGTTCGGCATCGCAAGCCCTCCTCTTACATATGAGGCCTGAAGAGTTTACTTTGCTATTCTGGGACAAAGTTTACGCCATAAGAAGGGAGTACAAAGCCTGTCCAACTGCAAGAAAAACCTTTGGGACAATACTATTGGTGCTGCTCTATAAAGATAGAGCAGCTTAGGGAGGAGGATCATTTTAATTACATTAATCCGACCTATCAAAGTCAGCGGGAGATTCTCCCAGGCTTCGACCTTTTGGGTAATATATTCCATTGTGGGTATTATATTCAATTGATAGAACTTTCCTATCTCTCTATGAATTACTATACCTAGGTATCTAAACTGTTCAACCACCTGCAACTTTGACTTACCAGAGATCTGTTCTAACACAACCTCATCAATCAGACAGAGACTTGACTTAGCCCAGTTAACCCGTAAACCCGAGAATCGTCCAAACTCATCCACCATGTCCAACAGAGCTTCTAGTGAGTCTCCCAGATTAGCCAGATACACCAGCATATCGTCTGCATATAGAGAAATTTTTTCCTCTATACCAGCTATTTCCCACCCCTCTATCAGTGAGCTAGACGATATGAGTATAGAAAGGGGCTCCATTACTAAAGCAAAAAGCAATGGGGAAAGGGGACACCCCTGCCTAGTCCCCCTTTCAAGGGGGAAGGGCCCAGACATATAACCATTAACCTTCACCCTGGCTGTTGGGGTCTTATACAACAATTGCACCCATTTAATAAATTTTAAGGGAAACCACATTTGCTTAAGTGTAGCCCACATGAATTCCCACTCCACTGAGTCAAAGGCTTTCTCGTTGTCAAGTGAAGCCAAGACCCTTTTACCTCTATTGGTATGCTGAACCTGCAAGTTAGTATATAAGCGCCTCAGATTTATATCAGTTGTCTTCCCTGGCATAAAACCAGATTGATCTATACCTACTACCGATAAAATCACCTTCCTTAGTCTTAGGGCCAATACTTTAGCTAATATTTTTGCATCCAGATTCAAAAGTGAAATTGGCCTATACGAACCACATTGATCCGTGGGTTTACCAGATTTATGAATTACTACAATGTTCGCTTCAGAAAAGGATGGGGGCAATGAACCACACTCAAAGGCATATTTAAATAAATTCCGGAGCCTAGTACTATGTTCCTGAGGATAACGTTTATACCACTCTGCCGGAAGGCCATCCAGCCCAGGAGTCTTTCGTAATTTCAGAGAATTAATTGCTGTAGCTATTTCCTCATCAGAAATTTCTTCTGTCAAAACCTCACTATCTCCTCTACTTAACCGAGGAATTGAGATGCCTGCCAGGTACCTATCAATATCCTCAGGAGTACATGTAATTTTGGAACTATATAGATCTGAGTAATACTTGGCAAAACAAGAGCACACCTCACTTGGTTCTGTCATCAGCACCCCTCCACTATCTCGGACTCCTGCTACCACTGTCTGCGGTGATTCTTCGCGAGCCAAATATGCCAAAGCTCTCCCATTTTTGTCTCCATCAGAGAAAATGTATTGTCTCTGAGCTAGTAATTTTTTTTGAGTGTACTCAGTTAGATATAAGTCAAACTGACGCTGCGCTTCCAACCACTTCCCCCTTGTCTCATCACAAGGATCTAGAGTATATTGCTGCTCACTCTCTAGCACCTTTTTTTCTAGTTTGGTTCTATTTATACGCAGTTCTTTCCTATGAGTAGCTATGGCTTGAATATAGGAACCCCTCATCACCGATTTAAAGGCATCCCATACCATCAGGGGGTCAGATGTACCTTCATTCTCTGCCCAAAACTTTACCATATTGTCTAAGCCAGCACTAGACACTGGCAATGCTTCCAACCACATCGGATTTAAACGCCACTATCTACTAGGCTGGACTAAAGGCTGGGATATTATGACAAGGAGCGGGGCATGATCTGAAACACCCCTAGGAAGGTACTCACTCGTCCTAGCATAAGGCAAAAGATCTCTAGTTATAAAAGCCAGATCTATTCGAGACAGAGATCCCGTAGAGGCAGAGTAGCACGAGAATTCTGTAGAATCTGGATGCAAAAACCGCCATACGTCCACCAAATTGTACGCTTCGGCCCAACGCCCCAGAGCTTTATTATGTGATGCCTGTGGATATAATCTATCATTCAGAGGGTGTATAATTGCATTGTAGTCGCCCATCATAATAAGGGGTATTGCAGGAAACATAGCCACCTTGCTCATGAGAATATCAAGAATTTCTCTGTTAAAGGGGGGTGGTATGTATATTCCCACGATCAGGTATTGTATACCTCTTATACATGCATGAACAATCTGCCAGAACAATCTGTCTGAACAGAAACCAGTTGAAAGGGGAGGCTTTTAGCTATCAATATAGACACTCCCCGGGCATAATTTGAATATACCGCATGATATGTAAAACCTATCCAAGGCCTCTTAAGTGCCATAATTTTCTGCCCTCTAAGGTGCGTTTCCTGCAACACCACAATCTCAGGACTATAAGTCTTCAGATAGTTGAACACCAGAGAGCGCTTGATTTTATCATTGAGGCCTCTGACGTTCCAGGACACTAATTTAACTGACGCCATGTAGCCACATTAGAAACATCACTACTGTCCCAGGACCCACGGAGGAGCTATCACTCTCACACACACACACACACACACACACACAACAAGAACAGATAAACCCCTAGAACCCATGAACCCCCCACCCTGCCCTAACCTGTCCAACTTGGTTGAGCTTGTATCCCTAACCAAAACAAAAGGGCGATCGCCCCTAACTATCCACCCTAGCCTACTGAGCTAGTTTAACAATAAAGACTCTTCTTTCGCCCTTGCTCCTCTTAGCACAATACTCTAGGAACATCAACCCCATAAACGAAACCATATAATTCTGCATTCAAGGAACTATAAACCCACAATAAGGGGAATGGAACCGACTAGTCTCCAATACATGAAAGCAGATAGAAAAAACGGAGGGGAGAGACTCAGAGAAATACAGTCTCTGTATATCTACGTGTTGCTCATCAGTTCAACGACGAGGTCTCATATCCGGACGTCTATCGATCCAATCCGCAGCCGCCTCAGGAGATTCAAAGAAACGAACAGTCTCTCCATCTTGCACTCTCAGCCGAGAAGGGTACAGCATGGCATATTTGATATTCAACTCCCTCAGCCGGGCCCGAACTTCATTAAATTGACGCCTCCGCTTCTGTACCTCAGAAGTGAAATCAGGATAGAAGGACAGTCTCGCATTTCCAAGAAGAATATTGCCTTTCTGCCTCGCTGCCAACAAAATGGCATCTCTATCCCTGTAATTCAGGACCTTCATAATGAAAGGCCTTGTTGGAGCTCCAGGAGGCAACTGCTTAGTGGGAACTCTGTGAGCTCTCTCAATAACGAAGCAACTGGAAAGAGCAATAGGTTGGAGAGTCTCTTTGATTAGTTGTTCTGCGAACACCTCCGGAGTAGACCCTTCTGCTCGCTCAGGTAGCCCCAGGATGCGGATATTGTTTCTCCTATTACGATTCTCAGCGTCTTCCGCTCTGGCTTGTAGAAACTTTACTTGTTGCTGCAGTTGTCTAGTATTAATTTCACCAGCTCTAGACACATCCTCTACATCACTTAGTCTGCGCTCCACTTCCGTGGTTCTTTCCCTTATTTTATCAAAGTCGTGACGCAGGCAACTTAGATCTGATTGGACATGATCTATTTTCGCTATTAGGGCCGCCTGGCATGTCGCAATCGCTTTCATAATTTGTGATGTCTCTGCAGACTGAGAAGTCAGAGGGTCTTCACCCACTTCTTGCTCTGTTTGACTCATAGCGTCAGCGTACACTTTAATGACAGATAAATTGGAATTTGGAGGTTTTGTACGACCCATCCAGTCGAGGAGCAATATCCTTGAATAGATTCAAGAGCTAGTAAATGTCCGTGTAGCATAGAAGCACAGAAGCAACTCCTTATATTGCTGGTCAGCCGAACAAGTACACAGCCACTGACTCTTATTCCTTGAGGCCCACAACAGACACCAAGCCTTGATATATTAGGGCGCACTGTGGCTCATAAAATGGCGTCCGCTACGTGTTTATTTCTCCTTCTACCTTCCCCAGGACAAGAGGGGTCCCTGGGGTCACCTCACAGAGACAGATCCAGGGATATTATTTTCAGAGTCCCTGCGGCACCCTGCCCCACTCAGAGGGTCTCCCTCCTCTGCCTATGGTGCTCCGTCCCAACACCAAAATGGCTCCAGCCACGTGTCTTCCACTCCACAGATCCCCCGCCGCTGCAGACTTCACCCTGACGGCTCTCCCCTCTCACGCACCCTGCCTCCTGGCAGTCTTCTCCTCCGTGCCTCCTTGTGTCTCCCCTCCGGGCCGCAACTTCACCGGAGCTTGCCTCCCGCCTTCAGCGCTGCGTCATCCTTCTCCCCGCTGCCTGCGTGCGCCTGCTGCCACCCTGCACGGAGATGCCGCCGCCGCTCACCGGTCCGATCCACTCCTCCTGCCGGCTTCTTGGAGACCCGGGTAAGTTCCCCAATCTCCTGGACACCCCAAATCCTAATAGGGTTGACGTTCAGGATACTTTGAGCAGGATTTTGGAGGAGCTCAACTTCTCTGCGTCCTCACGCCATTACAGCCAGGCCACGCCCCCCCGGCAATGACACATCTGATTAGTACGGGTGTATAATACGTCAGGAATACGGATGTGTGAATCCGGGTTTATGAGCAATCTGGGCTTTTTATCAGTATAGGATAACAAGAGTAAATATCTATTAATTTGTGAAGTCTTGCACTATAATAGTTTTCTACGTTACTGGAGGTGCCATTCTCTGATCTAATTTTTTTTTCCTCCTTTACAGGGATCCTTGGTGTCTCGAGAGGCTAGTGATAAAGAGAAGGTACGTTTCCTCCCTGTTCATGAGATCATACGATGTATTTCTGTAACCATTGTCCTTGTGTCTTCCTTCCATTGTTGCATGGCTTGAAAAGCTGGCTTTTGCTCTAGTCTGAATCAGGGAAAATGTAGGATTTTGCTGTTGACCGTTGTTAATGTCCCCTCTCTGCTTCCGAAGATCTGAGGGTGCTTCTAAAGGTTTGCTCTAAGAAACAGTCATCAGAAATGTAAGGGTGTCTAGGTGAGACACTTTACTCTGTCAGGGATCAGCAACTTTCGGCACTTCAGCTGCTGTGAAACTACAACTCCCAGCATGCAAACATGTTCGGCTGTTCTCACAACTCCCATAGAAGTGAATGGAGCATTCTGGGAGTTGTAGTTTCAGAACATCTGGAGTGCCGGAGGTTGCTGATCCCTGCTCTGTCCTCTGGAGCCCATAAAGTATAAATTGCATGTCTGGCATAGTTCTTGGTAGAAGGCATTTTATTTATTTTGGATATAACTTATTGACTAAGGTTGGAGTGTTGTGGGCATGCTCTGTGACATTTGCAAGATGGCAGGGCTGAGCTGTCAACATTGCCTATTATCGATGATGAAATCAGAAAAGATCAGTCTACTGTGAATAACTGGACAGTGTGAAAGCTGTAGTGTATTTTAAAATTTTTAAGATGATAGTGACGTGAAAATCTTAAGTTAACTTTTGAAGATTTTCCTTTCTACTCCCTGTTCATATATATTCATGCACAACAAACCATGTGTCAGTAGCTGTACTTTTATACATAAGGCCTCATGCACACGACCGCATCCTTTACGGTCCACAAATTGCAGATCAGCAAAATACAGTTGCTGTCTGTGTTACATATGCATTTTTTGCACACCCATTTACTTCAATGGATCCGCGGTCTGCACTTTGGGGGCAAGTATGTGACATGTTCTATCTTTTTGCAGAGCGGAAAGCACACGATGTGCTGTCCATTCCACAAAAATATAGTCTGCCCTCAAAACGGACCCTTTGAAAATAATTGGTCTACGAATAAAACAAGGACGGCATCATATTTTGTGGATCCACGATTTGCGGACAGCGAAACAGATACGGTTGTGTGCATGAGGATTAAGTTGTACTGGGTTTTCAAATCTTGAAGCGTTTGTAAGTTGTCAGTATGTTGTCTGCATGCTAGATTCTGGGAGCAGTCTTCCTTTTCCTCTGCTGCTTAGAATAAGTGACTCAGATGCCTTATTTGGCGGTCAGAGTTTACTAGAGTTGAGGCCGCACTGCTATAAATGTAACATTACATGAATTCCAGAAATCACTTTTTCCTTTTAGGAATATTTTATGGGGCTAGAAAGAGCTGCTGCTGTTTCTATGCTATCATTTCTTTCTCTTAGACAAGGCGCGTTCATATGTGTCAGATTCTCCTTAAGGGCAGCTTCGTAGTACAATACGGGACAAAATGGAAACTTATGCTGCGCTATTTTGACTGAAAACCCGATAGACTCCATTACAGTCAATGGTGTCCGTTGTACATGATTTGCCTCCGCCAACATGAATGTGTCTTGAAGTGACTAGTTACAGAATAATCTAGTCAGCACGCAAAATTCTCCTTCCTTAGGCCTCAGTCAGGCAGGTTCATAATCCAGATGTGACACCTCTGCACAGTAGAGTGCCAATTGGGAGGTGGATTTTATAAAATGACTACCATCTTGTATGCTATGGACGCGCCAATCTGATTACATACTGTATCCATGGGCTGTGGGGAAGGGGGGCTTCTATGGGTGTGTTGGGGTAAGCAAGTATCCACTTTTATTTCATGCCTATTAATTTACAGACACGTTATACACTGACGTCATTAGAAAGCCAAGGAACCTCTTTAATGTCCACAAAATGCCAACAAGAAAGCAGTAACTTGTACATTTAAGGTTCAAAAAACTGAAGCTTGACTTATGTCACTGTGATAAATACAGTACTTTGAGCAGAAGAAATAATAAGTGACAATGTGCCCCTAGAAGAGCATGAGATCTGCGAGATTTAAAGGGATATTCCCATCTGACAAATGTAGTTTGTATAGTTAGATATAGACATACCAATATTATTACTGATTAGAATGTATTTATATAAAATGTACAGTTTAGAAGATTTGCCTATTTGTATATCCATTGTCCCACACACATCAGTCAGGCCGTTGCTGTCAGCTTGCTGTTGTTAAAACCCGCTCTGAGGTAACTGCTGTATCGTGAACGCACATTGCATGAGCATGTGGAGACACATCTTAGGGTTGTAGCATTTTTGTCTGCACTTCCAAAATGCAGAGAAACGTTTCCTGTTCCAAGATCAATTCATCTCTATGGAGCAGGATCCGTTTATAAAGTCCAAAACGCAGATGTGAAAGTACCCTAAGATGTGTCTGCGCATGATCATGCCATGTGCGTTCACAATACAGCAGTTACCTCAGAGTGTGCCGGCCACCACTACCACATGGCTGCGGTGGTTGTAACCAGGGGCAACGGCCTGACTGATGTGTGTGGGACAATGGATATACAAATAGGAAAATCTTCTAAACAGTACATTTTATATAAATACATTCTATTAGTAATAATACTGGTATGGCTATATCTAACTATACAAACTACATGTGTGAGATGGGAATACCCCTTTAAATCTCGCAGATCTCATGCTCTTCTAGGGGCACATTGTCACTTATTATTTCTTCTGCTCACTGTACTGTATTTATCACAGTGACATAAGTCAAGCTTCAGTTTATTACATTTTGAACCTTAGATGTACAGGTGATGAAGTAGTCAATACTGACCAGTGTGCTTGGAGAGCAGTGCAAAACCACCTTTTGTCCTCCATGGGTTCAGAGCATTTCGCGCAATTTTGACACATTTTTAGTTGGCTTATTTTTATGACCAGATGTTACTTTAAACACTTTAGTGCAGTATTAACCACACTACATTCAAAGTGATTGAGGTTGCGTGTACCTGAATAGTCGGAGCAGTGAAGAACAAGAGGCAGTGTTATACCCTGTACATCGAGGAGGGGAGTGGGGACATAACCTCATATTCAGTGTATGGGGCATCACACAGGTGGGTGATGAACACCAGCAGCATGGTCCTGTAACTGCATATGACACCAGCTTAAAAGGGCATCTCAGCTACATTAGTAAGGATCATCTTACACAGCCTTGGGCTGGGCAATAACTAGCATCAATTGACGACAGTCAATGTCCTGATCAATGGACATAGCGAAAGGGCCCTAAGTAATAATTGTGTGCAAATGAAAAAAAGGATGTATTACACTTGTTAGCGATTATCTTGCAATGTAAATACTGCTGTTGATTGCCCGATGAAAGAGTAAATGCTTGTTCATGGGGCAATTCTGATTTTTAAGCTGAAAAGCATGCAGCAGATCATGCTGTCTAATAACGATCTGCTGCCGGCAAACAACTATACAGCATGGGGATGAACAATGGCATAGCGATCGCTGCTCCCCATGCTGTGGAGGAAATCGCTACATGTAATAGCAGTGGTCTCCTTTGCTAGCAAGCAGGCGATTGCCAGGAGGGAACACTTTGATCCCGACAGTCGCTTGCTGATCTGCCTGTCTAGACTAGTCAGGGTTTGGTAAACGCTCGTTGTGCCTCAGATATGTCATGTAGCATTCATTCTTTTTGAAATCCTCCCCTTTCATTTGTCTTCAGATTAAGGAACTTCCAACTTTGAAGGACATGGATTTTCTAAACATGAGCCAGAAGGTGTACATTGATGAGGAACAAAAGAAAGTCTTCATGGAGAAGCTGAAGCGGGATGTTGAGGTAACGTGGATGTGTCTGTTTTTCATCTTGTAACAAACTTGTTACTTATATTTTGGCCGTGTTCACGTGAAGCACGTGTTGATATACTCCAAAAACCGTCAGCGTACTTTGCATGAAAATTATGTTCTTCACAACTCCATTCCGACGCTGCACATTTTTCAAATCCATATTCCTTTCAATTTCACTCTTTGAAATTCAAATGGTTTAATCCTCAGAAGAGAGCAGCGCACTACACTTCTGATGTTGGGGGGTAATAAAAACCTTATGGACTTGAGCCATGATGGCTTTAATTGATATTCAGCTCATATAGTAATGTCTTGTTTAATGACCTGCAGCTTTTGAATGTGTGAACGTCTGAGGTCTGTCTGTACCCCGTTGCTGCTTATGACTCTTGGCGTAAAGCACTGCAGTACATCATTTCTGGAAGGAGTAGAAAAGGTTAGATTTCTTGTTGAAGTAGGGAACATAGTTAACATTTTCTGTAATAGATCTACGAGCTGGTTTTGCCTGTTTTTTAAAAAAAAACATTGTCCATTCATGTTCTTTTTCCAGGTCCTCTGGCTAATTTTGTGTGTGTGTTTTGTTTTTTTGTTTTTTTGTTTTTTTTTTTTTACATGCCCTTTTATCCTGAGAACAGAATGTTCTTACATTACTAGTTTAAAACCTATAACACCAGTGTCTGGATTGTCTAGTCTTGTGATTTCTGATCCGCATTTCTGTCACATGCACATCTCCAGTTTTCCTCTTGACTGTTCCATCCCCAAGCAGAATGTAAATTTAGGCTTCTTTCACGCCTCACATACTCACACAGTTGGTGTACATGGGGCAGAATGGTGTAGAAGATGGCAACTCCATCATTGAACCCCAGAGTAGGAGCCACTCTTACTCCCCTCTGATGTCCAATTGAATTAATGGGTAAAAGGACAGGGTTTGTCCTGATAGGACAACCATTTTAAAGGGTTGAATAATATTGGGAAACATGGCTGCTCTTTTTTTTTTTTTTTTTTTGTCAGGAATGGAGCCGTTTTTCTTCATACGTGAGCTGCAGTACCAGGTAAGGCACGCGGATAAGAGTCGTTCTGTTTTTGGGGGGTGAAAGAGCAGCCATGCTTTTCTACACATGTACAGCGCCTGTAAGATGAGTGAGCTACATGTAGCCGACCGTTTTTATTAGACCAGGGCATCCCCCTTCATTTTCAGAGTGCTGACCCTGGGAGCAGTGTAGGGACTCCTTAACCCTTTCTACCCCGGAGGTTTTTTGACTTTGCGTTTTCGTTTTTCGATCCCCGCCTTCCTAGAGTCATAACTTTTTATTTTTTTATTTTTCTGTTCATGGTCGTATAAGGGCTTATTTTTTTGCAGGACAAGTTGTACTTTCCAACACCACCATTTATTATTGCATAGAATGAAGTGGGGGGATAAAAATTCCAAAGGTGGTGGAATTGGAAAAAAAAAATGCAATTTTGCCACAGTTTTTATTTTTTATATTTATTATGCGGTTAAACTGACTTATGATTTTCATACTCTGTCGGTATGAATTCAGCGATACCACGAATGTAATTCTTTTTTTTTTTTCAGTCATTTTCTGCCCCCCCCATAACTTTTTTTATTTTTTATTTATTTATTTATTTTTTTAGTTATTTGTGCGGAGCTGGAGGACTCATTTTTTGTGGGGTTGATACCATTCTGGGGTGTGTTTTTTGTGGGAGAAGAAGCGACCAAAAAATGGCAAATTGGCCATTTTGCCCCCCCCCCCCTTTTTTTTTTTTTTTTTTTTTTTTTTTTTCATTTCGCCTTTTTCCGTATGAAGAAATCCATCAGCAGTGGCTGTGCCTACACACTGTTGGAAAAAGTGCCGGCCTCTCTTGTGGCCTGGACCGTGGGAGCTTATATAGGCTGGTGCTTTTTCCTGTAGTGTGCAGGCACGGCCACTGCTGATTGCAGGGTTGTCGTAACCATGGAAACGACCAGCTTATAATGTGATGGGAAAAATGAATCTAGCCAGCAAAGGAACCAATATGATACATGATGATAAATGCCATTTGCTGAAGTGACACAACTCTTTAAGGCAAAACTGGGGATTCTAGATCATAGCAGGGAGTCTTTCCTTACAGCACAGCATGGGATTCCCAGAGCAGGGACTCTTTACTGCTTATCAGAAATTCATGGACTCCTTACAGTACAGCAGAAAGTGTGTAATCAAACCAACATGGGCAAGATTAGGTTGGTTAGTGAGTCTGCATTTATTTCAATTACATGTCCACTCCTTCATCATATTAGCCTTGTTGTAGCCTTAGTAATGTAAAGTCGGGTTATCTTGTGAAATGAATAATCTAAGCACTGTGTTCCAGTGGCATAATGGTTTACTGTTTGTTTTTTTTTTAATAGTTTCTGGTGCAGTTAAGAATCATGGATTATAGTCTCTTGTTGGGAATTCATGATGTCCTCCGAGCAGAGCAAGAAGAGGAAGAGGAGATTGAGGAGGAGGATGCTGAAAATGAGGGAACGGTTCATGCAGTTGCTGGTTCCTATGGGACTTCTCCTGAAGGAATAGCTGGCTTCCTGAACTCCCAAAGACCTCTAGGCCCTGGAGAATTTGAGCCAATGATTGATGTTTATGCCATCAAAAGCTCAGAATGTAAGGATTTGATATTCCTTTTGGTTGGTGTTTGTGTTTAGTTTTTTTTTTTTTTTTTTTTTTTTTTTTTTTTTTTTTTTTTTTTGATGAAAACTTTTTGTGATAAAAAAAAAAATAAGCACATGATGCTAGTTTTTATTTCTTTGTACAGGTGCTCCACAGAAAGAAGTCTATTTCATGGGACTCATTGACATTTTGACACAGTACGATGCAAAGAAGAAAGCCGCTCATGCAGCCAAAACTGTAAAGCATGGGGTAATTATTGTATTGATCTTAACTAGTGAATATCTGTACTGAAAGACGTGTTAGGATTTTGCTATTGATTGCCTATTTTTACAATATGTCATCAGTATCTGAGTGGTGGGGGTCGAACACCCAGCTCCCCTATTTTTTAATCGCTGACTGTTTTGGTCAATACTAAGCAATGGCATCGGGTGCTTACTGTGAACAGACCGTCCCCTCATGCTTTGAGTCACAGCTGTAGTGAGTGAATGGAACTGTTCACATATACAGTCTGATGGACAAGTCTGGGTTGGTGAATGTTATCTGCCTGACTTCATTGTGCTAAGTGTAATGTTTGTTTGCGGAGGGAGAATGTTATGTTTTTTTTGTTTTTTTTTTTCAGGGGTTGGCCTGGGGACCTTAGTTCCAGTAGACAGAAGTATTAATACTTCAGCACACTAAGACATTTTTGATAATTGCATGCTTCTGACTTTGTGGAAACAGTTTGGGGGAAGGTCCTTTTGTTTTCCAGCGTGACTGTGCCCAGTGCACGAATCAAGGTCCATAAAGTCATGGCTGGGGGAGTTTGGTGTGGAAGAACCGGACTGGCCACACAGAACCCTCACCCCAACCCCATAGAACAGCTTTGGGATGAACTAGAATGGAGATCTTCTGGATGAATGGGCACAAAAACTGATGGACACTCAAAGATCTTGTAGGAAGCCTTCCCAGAAGAGTGGAAGTTATTTTAGCTGCAAAAGGGGGACAATTTCACATTAATTTCTATTGATTTAGAATGGGATGTCATAAAGGCTCCTGTAGGTGTCCCTCTACTTTTGTCCGTATAGTGTATGTTTGGATTACTCTCCCCAGCCCCTACCAAGAGCTGTCAGCAGTTCATCATGATCAGACCTGCTGACAGACTCCCTTTTAAGCATTAACTTACTTCTACAAAGTTACATTTATGGCTCCGAGTCCCATTATATATCCCATGGTTAACAATGCAGAATAATAACTTTTACACCAATAATAACCTTTTAGGGTCCATTCACACGTCCGCATGAATTGGTCTGCATCCGTTCCGCAATTTTGCGGAATGGGTGCAGACCAATTCATTTTAATGGGGCCGCAAAAGATATCGACAGCACACTGTGTGCTGTCCACATCTGTAGTTCCATTCCGCGGCCTCGCAAAAAAGATGAGCATGTCCTATTCTCATACAAGAATAGGCATTTCTATCATAGTGCCGGCCATGTTCGGTCCACAAAATAAGGAAAACACATGGTGTCTATGTTTTGCGGATCCGCATTTTGCAGAGGTGTGAATGGACCCTTAGTCTGGCATTATAATTTAGACATTAATGCATCAATTGTTGTATTGTATGCACACTAATTTGTTAAAACTTTTTTTTCTTAGGCTGGTGCTGAGATTTCTACTGTGCACCCAGATCAGTATGGAAAACGATTCCTGGAGTTTGTCACCAATATATTTGCATAAAATGTCAAACCTCACTTTTTTCCCCATGGATTCATTGGTCTGACTAAATTGAAGAAGAAAACCTCCTCTGAATGCTGAGCTCACTTCATGTTGTCTCCTGGAAGCTTGTTGGACTTTATTACAGCACTTGGAAGCAAAATAAATCAAACCGTGGGTGCTAGAGTTGGAGCAATAAAAAAACAAGTTTGACCATCTAAAGGGGAAAAATATCTGTATACAGTGGTACCAGGCTCGACTGTCTTTGTGCAAATTACCAACAGCTAGGCACGCAATTAAAGCAGTTTCACACTTTCATATTGTTACCACAATTTTTCCAAGCAGGTTAGGCAACAATACGTGTCACTAGAATCTGCCATTACAAATATCTAAATTTTTAAGTAGATTCTGCTCCGAATGTTTGCCTTCAGGCCTTATATGATGTCAATCAATCCAGTTGCTGATGTTTGGCTTGGCCATATAGATAACCAAATGAGGGACCATCTGTGGAAACTGTTCCATTATTACAGTATGAGGTGGTCTCCACCTCTCCGATCTGATTCAGTCTGCTTTGGGGTTAGTGCCTTGTTTTCCTCCTACCCTATGGGAGACCTCATTTTAGTTTTTAGGGGGAAAAATGAATGGGACAAAATACAGCTGTAAAGACCATAAGCTTTTATAAATGACCCCATATTTCCAGTTTTTCTATATACCTATACACTGGGTTTTAGTATATACAGAGAACAAACACAATTCTTATCTGCATTTCTAGGATCTTAGTGAATGCTACTTGTTTATACAGATGTATACATTTAAATTTCATAATTTATCGTTGTGTGCATATTTTGGGTTCTTTACTTGGAGCTGACTTGTGGTGTATTTTAGCGGATAAAAACTTATATTTATTTTGTGCGTGTCTTGTATTTAAATTTTTTTTGAAGGTTTTCATTTCTACTAAAATAAAAGGTTTAAAGGATTGGACCAAGTTTTTACGTTATCCCCTGTCCACATGGTGGGGGATAACTAGTTGATCGCTGCAGGTATGACCTTTGGGACCCCCAGCACTCACAGGAATGACGGAGCAGCAGGTCATGCATGTGCATTGGCAGTCCATTAATTCTCTGTGGGAGTGCCGGACAACTGTGGATAGGGAATAACTTAAAAACCTGGTACAATCCCTTAAAGCCAGTGTTTCACCCCCAGTTAGCCAGCTCACGTAAAAGTTTTCAGCTGGCACCTATTTTTTTTTTTTTTTTTCTTTTCAATTTGCTTTTCAACTTTGCCAATGCAATTGGCTGTACATTATTCTCTCCACCTACGGTAGAAGCAACACATGATGTGACAAGATTGTAGTCTGTGCACTACTTGAGCTATGGTATGGGCTGCATTACATACATTTATCAAAACCGGTATAAAGGAAATAGTTGCCCATAGCATCCAGATTCCACCTTATGTTTTCAGAGCTCCTTTTGAGCAAAAAAAGGTGAAATCTGGTTAATATGGGCAACTAAGCCGGTTTTCCTGTACACTAGTTTTGGTAAATCGCTCTTGTCATGGTAGAATTTTGTTATGATCCCTGAATAAGGGATCTAATAATGTTGTCTGCAATGCTCCAAAACTTTAAATTTAGTCTAGGGGTAAAAGAATGAGAAGACATGACTCATTGTGGTTTTTGAGTCTTCCTCCACCTCTGGCAGAAGGTCTATATTAGCAAAGCCCTGGGCGTCACCCTTGCAACCTAAAAATACAAATGAGCCTATAGGATTGTGACGTGTTTTAGCAGTGTGAGGTATATATCCTCATAGTATGCATCTGGATGCAAGTAGGATACTCCAGGTGGGAAAACCAGAACAGATGACCTCCTTTGTCTAGATAGATCTGCAACTCAGTGCATTTAGGCATGTAGACATGGTCAAGACAATCTCCTGAAGTTCAAACCGAGCATCAGTATGGGGAAGAAAGGTGATTTGAGCGCCTTTGAACGTGGCATGGTTGTTGGTGCCAGAAGGGCTGGTCTGAGTATTTCAGAAACTGCTGATCTACTGGGATTTTCACGCACAACCATCTCTAGGGTTTACGGAGAATGGTCCGAAAAAGAAAAAACATCCAGTGAGCGGCAGTTCTGTGGGCGGAAATGCCTTGTTGATGCCAGAGGTCAGAGGAGAATGGGCAGACTGGTTCGAGCTGATAGAAAGGCAATAGTGACTCAAATTGCCACCCGTTACAACCAAGGTAGGCAGAAGAGCATCTCTGAACGCACAGTACGTCGAACTTTGAGGCAGATGGGCTACAGCAGCAGAAGACCACACCGGGTGCCACTCCTTTCAGCTAAGAACAGGAAACTGAGGCTACAATTTGCACAAGCTCATCGAAATTGGACAGTAGAAGATTGGAAAAACGTTGCCTGGTCTGATGAGTCTCGATTTCTGCTGCGACATTCGGATGGTAGGGTCAGAATTTGGCGTCAACAACGTGAAAGCATGGATCCATCCTGCCTTGTATCAACGGTTCAAGCTGGTGGTGGTGGTGTCATGGTGTGGGGAATATTTTCTTGGCACTCTTTGGGCCCCTTGGTACCAATTGAGCATCGTTGCAACGCCACAGGTTACCTGAGTATTGTTGCTGACCATGTCCATCCCTTTATGACCACAATGTACCCAACATCTGATGGCTACTTTCAGCAGGATAATGCGCCATGTCATAAAGCTGGAATCATCTCAGACTGGTTTCTTGAACATGACAATGAGTTCACTGTACTCAAATGGCCTCCACAGTCACCAGATCTCAATCCAATAGAGCATCTTTGGGATGTGGTGGAACGGGAGATTCGCATCATGGATGTGCAGCCGACAAATCTGAGGCAACTGTGTGATGCCATCATGTCAATATGGACCAAAATCTCTGAGGAATGCTTCCAGCACCTTGTTGAATCTATGCCACGAAGAATTGAGGCAGTTCTGAAGGCAAAAGGGGGTCCAACCCGTTACTAGCATGGTGTACCTAATAAAGTGGCCGGTGAGTGTATATATATATATATATATAGAGAGAGAGATACACGCACAAAGGAAAGGTTTTCCTCTGGTTCATGCCCTACTATGTCAAAAAATATTGAGATGAAACTGGGAACATAAGTACTGCCATGTATAAATCCTAATGTGTAGGTTCACCTTTTGTAACTGCCTAAGGCCCCTTTCACACTAGCGTCAGGACGGATCTGGCGGGTGAAGGGTCCCGCCGGATCCATGCTGCCGCAGGTGCACGTGTGGGGCCGGAACCGCGCTCCGGCCCCACACGTGTCAGACGTTATCTTGAGGAGGGGGGGGTTAACTACCTGTCCCAGCAGCTCCCGGCAGATGTGAAGAGGATCTGTCCCAGCAAGATCTGTCCCCTGTCCCAGCAGATGTGAAGAGGAGGAGGACTGTGCGCACAGTAGTAAGTTTCACCACAGCGCCACCTGTGGAGGGAGCTGACATGGAAAAGGCAAGTTGACGGATCCGTCCCCATTGACTTGCATTGGGTGTCTTTCCGGATCCGTCTTGGTGCGGATGCCCAGACCGGAGAGCAAACCGCAGCATGTTGCCGGGTGCTCTCCAGTCTGGGGACTGAAGAGAACTTAACGGAAAGCTTTTAGGAGCATTCCGTTCTCTTCAGTTCAGTTTTGTCCCCATTGACAATGAATGGGGACAAAACTGAAGCGTTTTTTCCCCGTATTGAGCCCCTATGACGGAGCTCAATACCGGAAAATGAAACCGCCATTGTGAAAGTAGCCTAATATGTTCCAGACGCCTATTGATCTGGGTGTTCTGACCTGTACATTTCCCTGCAAGACAATCGGCACAATGCATGACAACAGAAAACATTGGCTTCTAGTGTTTTATGATGCCAATCTTCACCTTATCTCAATATTATGTTTTTGAGTTTCTTCTCTTCTTTTCAAATACATAAAATTGGAACAAATTTATGTTGTGTTGCTTTTGTTTTTAGAAAATACATTCCCCTCTAACCTAGAGTTTAAATAGGACCTGTCAGTTCTCCTGATGACTCTTTTGGTAAGCACTTATTCCTGCTGAAATCACAATTCTAAGGCCTCTTTCGCACGAACGATACTGATTGGATCCGGATGCGTTCAGGGTGCAGTGCAACTTGCACCATTTTGCAAGCAAGTTCAGTCTGTTTGGTCTGCGATTGCATTCAGTTTTTTCCGCACAGGTACAATCCTGATGCATTTTTGACATGTGTGAAAAAAAACCTGAAGGTTTACAAACAACATCTCCTAGCAACCATCAGTGAAAAACACATTGCACCCGGATTGTGTTTTTCACTGAAGTTCCATTCACTTCTAGGGGACCAATAGCTGCATGAAAAACGTAGAATATAGAACATGCTGCGATTCTCGCAGAACTGATGCATTAAAAAAAAAAAAAAAGCTCATGTACACAGACCCTACATAGGGTTTAATAGCGAGTTTTCTGCTCGGGTGCAATGCGTCAAGTGAATGCACAGCACCCGGACTGAATTGTGACCCATTCATTTCAATGAGTCTGTGTACATGTTTTTTCACGCATCAGTTTCGCGTTGCGTGAGAATCACAGCATGTTCTGTATTCTGCGTTTTTACCGCATCCCTGGCCTCATAGAAGTAATATCTACATTATGTCGGTGTTATACAATACATTCCAGAACTGTAAGGGTTACATAGCATCATAAAGCGATATAATGCTATGCGACCCCCTCGGTGCTTGGAGGTCAGGATGGGAGATGCTGCATTCTTGCGCTGCGAGTCGGATGCATGGGACTTGCTTGTGTGAATAGGGCCTAATCGATGTTCTTTCTTATAGGGAACCTGTCATCAAGTTTATGCTGCCCATACTAATGGCAGCATAAAGTAAAGACAGGTGAGTTGATTTCAGCGGTCTGTCATTTATAAGTTAAAAGCAAGTGGTTGCCGAGAACCAACATCACAATTATTGCAGACTGGGACTGGAAAAGAGTCAAGGCCACCTGAGAAGAGTTATGGTTATTCATGAATTTCTGCTCTCCCTGCTGATGCATGACAGTCCTCACCTAGTTTTCTCCCTTTCTGTAGGAGAGAACTGCCAATCATCAGCAGATGGGCAGGAGACTATGAATAACTCTTCTCAGGTAGATTTGACTCTATTTAAGGCCTGGGCTGTAATGATTATGATGCTGGTTCTCGGCAACCACTTACTATTAGCTGATGAGTGATACCCCGCTGAAATCAGCATTTATGTCTCTATTTTATGCTGCCCTCAGTGAGGTCAACATAAAGTTGATGACAGGTTCCTTTTAAGGGCCCTTTACACGGGCCAAGAATTGAAAAGATCTTCGCTAATGGGCACTCATAGCAACAATCGTTATCCTCTGCTAGCGATCAGCAGATTGTTGGGAAGGAACGCTTCCTTCCCGACAATCTGCTTGTACATCATCCTGTGGAAAGGGACCTTTAGGCCCCTTTCACACGAGCATCAAGGATTAGGTCCGGGTACGTTCAGGAAAACTCGCACCATTTTGCAAGCAAGTTGTCAGTTTTGTCTGGGATTGTGTTCAGTTCAGTTTATTCCGCGCGGGTGCAATGCGTTTTTCACGTGCGTGATAAAGAACTGAATGTTTACAAGCAACATCTCTTAGCAACCATCAGTGAAAAACGCATTGTATCTGCACTTGCTTGCGGATGCAATGTGGTTTTTCACTGAAGTCCCATTCACTTCTATGGACCTAGGGCTGCTTGAAAAACGCAGAAGTGATGCATGAAAAAAACACTCATGTACACAGACCCATTGAAATGAATGGGTCAGGATTCAGTGCGGGTTTAATGCGTTCACGTCACGCATTGCACCCACGCGGAAAACTCACTCGTGTGAAAGGGGCCTTAGGGTCCTTTTACACGTACAGATGAGGCCTTGTTCACACATCAGTTATTTGATCAGTTATTTCCATTTGTTATTGTGAGCCAAAACCAGGTTTGGGTAAAAAAAAAACACAGAACAGGTGCAGATCTTTCCCTTAGGCCATTTTCAAACGGTCAGTATTTGTAAGCCAAAACCAGGAATGGGTCCAAAATACAGAAGAGACACATATATTTCCATTATACGTCTTCTCTGTATGTTCCACTCTTGGTTTTGGCTCACAAATACTGACCAAATACTGACCGTGTGAAAGAGGCCTAATACCTTATTTCTGTGTAGCATCCACTCCTGGTTTTGGCTCAAAGTAACTGATGGAAATAACTGATCAAATAACTGACGTGTGAACAAGGCCTGATCTGGCAGATTCAGGAACAAAGCAGATGCTCCCACTAAGAGGTGATTCACACCAACAGATTATCTGACCAATCATTAGTCAGATGACCGTTTTTACACTCACAGATCTTTTGTTATGCACACCAACTATTTGTGTGAACAGAAATTGATCAGATAATCTTGTAGGAAAACAGTCTGAACTGGATGGACAGATGTCTTTTTTCGGCCTTACAAACTATGTTACTATGGTGTAAATGCACCACTGCCAGATCATCAGTGAAGAGAAGGATGGCATTTACTTACAGCAATCGCTTGTCCCCAAAGAAAATCATTGTTCCTCCGTAGCAGATCGTTGTTTAGGCTGCACAATCTGCTGGACAGGACCGATGATATTTGGTGCCTGCAGAACGACACAATCACCGAATAAACAAAGGTTTGCTTGTCCATTGGATGATTGCTGGCACCTTTTACACAGGCAGATTATAGGGAATGATTGTACAAATGCCCATCCCTAATAATCAGACTGTGTAAAAGGACCTCCCCTTTTAAATTCACATTCTGGTAGCCTGAAGTCACCACTAGGGGGAGTCTAGTAACATCAATCACATATGCACTGTATGTAGTGATCTACACATTAATCCCCCACATGGTGGTTTGAGGCAGCCAGAAGATTCTGAAGATATATGAAGTTAATATGCACAGACTGGTTTAGATTTAAAAAATTATTACAATCGTTTTCAAGGGCAGGAATTAAAATCCCGATTTAATCTGAGAGGATCTCCTCTTTCCCTGTGACAAGCAGATACTGTACCTGTGACACTGTCCTGTTTTCCATAGCAATGCTCACTTTATGCATTGATCATTTCGACTGCTTGTCCCCTCAAATGGCTTGGATTGGCAGTGTTTGTCTGAAGTCTATAGCAAAAAGTGTTCCATACGTCTGCCACTAAAGGATGGACAGTATATTTTAAGTAGAACTCCAGCAAATTTTTTTATTCTCTCGCCTGTTAGAAAGCTGCGTGATATAATCTGTAGTGAATGCAATCTTCTCATCAGTGACTGTATCTGAGAGCTATCCCCTCTCTTCTAATTGTAGTCATGTGACCAACTCTCTGATCTGCAACTGACAGGAAGCCAGTTACTTCTTCATTCCTATGAGACTCAGAGTGAGGCTTCCATAGGAATGCATAGAGAAATAGACTCCCTGTCCACACATAAGATGCTGTGTCAGTTGGTGAGTCTGATTGCTGGTCACATGACATAGATGAGAAACATCAGGGAGATATAACTCACAAATACAGACACTGGTAAGAAAATGACATTCACTACAGATTACATCATGTACCTTTCTAGCAGGACAGAGAATAAATTTTTTTGCGGGTTAAGTTCTTCTTTAAAGGGAACCTGTCATCAACTTTATGCTGACCTCACTGAGGGCAGCATCAAATAGTGACAGAAATGCTGATTTCTGCAGTGTGTCACTCATGAGCTAAAAGTAAGTGGTTGCCAAGAGCCAACATCATAATCATTTCAGCTTAGGCCTTGAAAAGAGTCATATGTACTTCAGAAGAGTTATGGTTATTCCTAATCTCCTGCTCTCTCTCTCATCTGCTGATGATTGGTAGCTCTGTAATAGAGAGAAAGGGAGAAATCTAGGTACAAACCTGTCAATCATCAGCAGGTCGGCAGGAAGAACAGGAATTCATGAATAACCATGACTCTTCTCAGGTGGCCGGGACTCCACCTCCTCTGCCGGGTCTGCACTGTTTGTGATGTTGTTTCTCGGCAGTCACTTACTTTTAACCTTTAAATGACAGACCGCTGAAATCAACTCACCTGTCTCTACTTTATTCTGCCGTTTGTGTGGGCAGCAAAAATGTGATGACAGGTTCCCTTTAAGCTCTTGCCAAAGTAAAATATATGTGATGTTAAGGGTTAAGTTTTTATTTAACGTTTAAACGTTATCCCCTATCAACTGTATAGGGCATAACAGTTAGATTGGTGGTTGTCTAACCAATGGGAACCCTCACCAGTCATGGGGACATGGGAATGAATCTGTGGACAAGCATAGCCACTGCCATTCCATTCTATATGCGACTGGTGTCCCCAGGAGTGCCACAGAGACAGTGGAAGCGCACATGCTCAACCACCACCTCCACCCAATACGGAAGGGGAACGCTGGACACCCAATGCTCTAATAGTTGAATAGGGGATAACTTGTTACTAGAATACCCTCGTTAATTTCATTGTTTTGATGTTCTGGCCACGTTAAGCTGAGGTGTTAAGAATTAAAATAAGTGAAAATGTAGTCTCTTGATATTCTTTAGCGCCATCTGTTGGTTCAATGTGGTATAATGGTGTTATACAGTGTTGTTGTGCTGCTACAACAATTTGTCTACTCCACAGCTCATACTGATCTGCTTTGCATCACTTCTCTCTTTTACCTTGATGTTTCTATGTACTGTTGTATATAAATATGTACTGTAACTTCAGATAATTTGCTATACCATGTCTGATAAGTCTACCAAAGCTTGCAATTTTGTCATCATCTTTTTAGTTAGCCGTTAAAGGGGTTTGCCGATTCTTTAATACTGATGACCTATCCTCTGGATAGTTCATCAGAATCGGCTTGGGTCCGGCACCTGGGACCCCGACCAAATCAGTTGTTCGAGAAGGCAGCGGCGCTTGCAGTAGCACAGGTGTACTGTTTGCATCTTTTGCAGCTGCACTGAGCTGAATGGGTCCGCATCCGATCCGCAAAAAACGTGGATCGGATGCAGACCAAAACTACCACCGTGTGCATGAACTCATACAAGATTAATAGAAATGGCTTTTTCATCTGTTCTTAAGCCCTCACATGTCTGTGATTGCCAGTATGTTTGAAAACATGTCGTGTTGTGAAGGCAAAAGAGCAGAAGCTGAGAAAGGATAGCAGCATTTTGACATATAGACGTTGGTTTCCTTGCTTTCACATCACTGTATAGTTGTCCGTTCTTCTGATCAGTCAGAAGAAGAGAGAGAAAAAAAATGGGGCCCTGTAAAAAAAACGGATCCTGTTGCATCAGTTGTCATCAATTTGAGCCATTTCCATCTGATATCTGTTTTTATTGACAGAAAAAAGTCCTGCATGCAGTACTTTTTTCCCTATCTAAAAAATATATCTCAGGCGGAAATGGTTCAACTGATGCAACAGGATCAGTTTGTTTGTTTGTTTGCTTGCTTTTTTTTACAGGGCCCTGTTTTGTTTTGTTTTTTTTGTTTTTTTCTCTCTCTCTTTTTCTGAATGATCAGAAGAACGGAAAGCTGCACAGAGATGTGAATGCACCCTAAGACAGCAGGGAAGACCTCACTCTACAGTATGTAAGACCTCACTCTACAGTATGTGAGGAGGCTGTATGGCAGCCTCAGAGTATGGTGTATGTCAGAGATATTCTCATCAAGAAGCATTGTTCGTAGAGGGGAATATTACCATTCTACGGTTTCCAGTAAAGCACACCTCAATATTATTGATGAAAAAATAACATACAGGCTATTGTATGCCTTTAGATATTTTGAAATGTATAGGTTGTCTACCATCTTGGCTTCTTTCCCACTGATACGGTTCCATTAATGCAGCTTATATTTCCTGTTATGGCTTTGCAGAGACAGCATGGATTCGAGTCTCATCACACTGCACTTATTCTGCTCTGAATCTAGAGGCAGCACATGATAGATCAGTGACATGATACGTCTGACCACTAGCTTACACTGTACTCTGTCTCAGTGTGTCTTATGTGATGCAGTTTCAGCCTGTCTTCTCTGCTTCCTGCTTGTGATAGGTTTCTCTCTGTCATCTCTGAAAAGCAGTCAGCCACATAGGCAGGAGCATAACTATAAAGCTTAATTCACACATCAGTGTTTTGGTCAGTGATTTTCATCAGTCACTGTGAGCCAAAACCAGGATTGGAGCCTCCACAGACATAAGGTGTAATGGAAAGATCTGCACCTGTTCTGTGTTTAGAGCCGCTCCTGGTTTTGTCTCAAAATCACTAATGGAAATCACTGACCGAATACTGACTGTGTGAACAAGGGCTCATGCACATGACCGCAGCCTGTTTTGCGAATTCGCAAAATACAGATACCAGCCATGTGCGCTCCACATTTTGTGGATTGGAAAATCCAGCCCTATGATAGAAATGCCTATTCCTGTCTGCAAAATGGACAATACTGAAAATCATTGCTCAAATTATACTTCTATATGGTGACCACATAATTCTTACATTCAGATCTGTGCAGATGGAAAAAACTGAGCAGCCATGATTTGATAAATCCTCCACCATAGAAAATGGCATTGAGCCTTAGACGGGTTGTCCATCCCCTTGAAATACTTACCAAATGCTTAGAATTGTGTAAAATAACAAACTGAGTAATACCTTACCATTCCACCTCCACTTCTCAGGCCCCTCCGCCAGTCTCTGTATCCTGGCCTCCAGCAACGACGTTTCCGCGCAGACACTGACTTATCTAGGCCTATCAAGACAACAATAGAGCTATCATACTGTCATCCTAAATTCTACATCTACTATTATACTAGCAGGTATCATCTTTCCCTGACATCAGCAGTAAAATGACAATGAGATCCCTACCAATCAATAAGATCTGTGTTCACTGCTACAGAAGCACAATATTTTTGTATTCAATTTTCAATGCCAAAATGAAAAGGAAAAATTTGGTAACAAATTGTATTCTACAAATGCTGAATTTAAAAAAAATACTTTCTGACAGAAGTCTCCCCTTAAATAAAAACTAGCAGAAATGTGGATGCACCTCTGGGTTATAATTCAAGATATAACTCAGGAACAGTGCAAGATGATTAAAGTAGACCTAAACCCTATACTAAACATCATAAAATGATTTTTTGTAATATACTTTATTTTTTCTTTATTTATTTATTTTTACAAACAATATACAATTTTTCCCCTGTTCCTTATAAAATAGGAACCTGAAGTTCAGTTGTCCATTGCGCTTTCAAATCCTTACACTTTTACACTGCTGACATGTCAGCAGTGTACTGGTGTGCAGAATCCAATCGGGGGCGCAGTGAGCGATGTACAGGCAGGAGCACACATCGCTCCACTCTGCTAAAGCCTGGCATAGGACATCCAATGTGCCATGTCAGGCTTTACCGAAGCAGGAGCCAGCAGCAGCGATGTGTTATGCCTGCGCTCTCTCCTCTCTGCTAATATCTATATAATATGCTGAGGCCTGCATGAAACACAGTATTTGGCCTTACTGGAATTTCTTACCGGTGCAGTTTCTAATAAATGTGCCTCATTATATCCACATCTCATCATAAACAATGATCTCATTCTCCTAAATGCTCACATCATTACATTTTTCACTTACACTTACAGTTTACCATAATAAAAATGAGCAGTGGAAGCAATAAAGCGTATTTACTGACAGGATGCGAAGAACAATACTTTCAATAACCGTGCTCTCCTGTGCAATTTCATAGACTATTTTTTATAGCCAACAGGAAAGCCTATTAATTGGGAAAAGACACATAGCAGTGGGGACAGGGACTAATGGCTTCCTGCTACTCCGTTCTGCTTACTGTATTCTGAAGGGTACATAGCTTATTTGTTCTACAGATACAAAATCCGTAATAATATTCTCATTATGCAATATATATCCTCCCATCCTGCAATCTCAAGATAGGCCATAAATATCAGATCGATAGGGGTTTAACTCGTAGCACCCCTGCTGCCGATTAGCCTTTTGAGGGGGAGGGGGTTGGGGGCTGTGGTCCACCTACATGAAGGTCCATCTATATGAACATCCATCTATGTGCTTGTTGTCTACTTTGAAATGGCAGTCCAAGGTATTGCAGCTTCATCCTGTTCACTTGAATGGGATGGACCTACAATATGCACCCATGTCAATGATGAAGAGGCCACAGCGCTATTACAAGCATCTCAGCCTCTTCAAAAAAAAAAAGCTGGTCAACAGGGGTGTGAATAGACAGACCCCCACATACAATATTGATGGCCTATCCTGAGAATAGGCCATCAATATTCTGATCCCCAAATATTCCCCTGTTACCATGTACCTAAGTAATAAAGCGAATAAACAGGCAGCTTCATTTCAGTCTTCTGTCCTGATTCCAACGTTGTTGTCCCCCTGCAGATCAGTGCCTCCATTGCTGACAAATTAAGCCTTTTGTATTATGCAAATAAGCTGTTTGGTGCAACGAGGGTGTCACTGCTGTGTCACTGCACCAACAACTTCCTTCCCTATTGTGCTTAGTTTGGCCCCCAGCTCTGAGTGACAAAGCCAGGCAGTGCAATATAATCTTGCCTGGCTGTGCGTTCTCGCGTGCACACCATTGTTTCAGGAATCGGCGCACGTGCAGAACATCCCTGATCCTTGTCAGGTCTGAAGTGTCAGTACTAGACAGCCCTAGCAAGCATCACAGCTGTATGGCCGACACACGGGAAAGAACGCAGGGCCAGGTGAGGTTACATTGCCACTGCCTGGCTCTCTTACTCAGACCTGCAGAGCTAAGCACTACAGAGAATGGAGCTGTTAATTATTCTACAGTTTTCAAACCAGCACCTGGATCTGAATACTTTTGTAATTGCATGTAATTAAAAATTCAGCATAGCCACCAAGCTATTTATTAAAATGTATCTGTATAGCGCCACCTGCCTTTTGTTTCTTTTTCCTTTTTCTTTGTCCTGCTCACTGAGATGGTCGCACATGCTTAGTTTCATCCTTCAAATGCCTCCTGAGCCGTGATAGGGAGAGCATGGACACGCCCCCTGAGCTGCAGCAGAAGACACTCCCCTTGAGCTGTCAGCATGATATAAATCTAGCAGAGCAATGAATGTGGAGATCTCTGGATCCATGTGAGGTACAGGGCTGGTTCTAGCTTTGTTAGAAAGAGGTTGTCATGTAGTATATTTTCATCTTTTACATTAATCATGGGATAACCCCTTTAATGATTCTGATTATCATGTTGTTTCTTATACCTAAATATAATTACTTAGGCTGAAAAAGGTACATGCTTCAAGTTCAACCTTCCACAGATCAATTATAGATCATTTAGTGCTAAATTATTTAAAACTGACCCTCAATGCCATTTGTTATTAGATAAGCATACGTATCTGCCATAACTAACCTGTGGAGGAGGGCATTAACCCATTCCCGAACGTCTTATGTTGGCGGTCAGGACTTTAAATATGGCATCCTCTCGGCGTGCAGTGAGCTCCATAGCCGCCGGGTGCCTGATATTTTTAACCCTTCATATGCCGTGGTAAAATGTGACCATAGCATCTAGAAGCACAAAAACCTAGAAGTACGTGCTTCCAGGTGTAGTCTGGCTCCGCCCGGCAGAGATTGGGGAACCCGGAATGTGTGCAGTAGCCCCTGTCCTCCTGAGTGACAGAAGGCTGCTGCACATTTGTTCCTATGGGGCCCCTGCCTGTGGCAGGCCTCCATGGGAACATAGTATAATTCTCATAAACTGCAATGCTAATGCAATGGAGTCCATGAGAAAAGCAACCTAATGATTGCTTGCTATAGGTCCTTATGGGAATATGAATATAAAAATTAAAATCACCCCCTTTGCTCAAAATTAAAATAAAAGTACATAAGCAATTAAAAATATAAAAATTGTGGGTATCCCCACATGCGAAAACGCCCATTCTATTAAAATAAAGAAATATTTATCCCATACAGAAAACGGCGAAATGGAAAAAATGGCTATATAAATGGCCAATTTGCCGTTTTTTTGTCGCTTCAGCTCCCATAAAAAATTGAATAAAAAGTGAACAAAAAGTCATACACACTCCGAATGGCATTTATGAAAAGTAAAGATCGCCCCACAAAAAATGAGCCCTCACACAGCTCCATACACATAAAAATAAAAGGTTATGAGTGTAAGAATATGGTGATGCAAAGAAAAAAAATAGTTTTTTCCAAACTTTTAATTTTTTTCAGTATTAAAACTATAACTGTGGGGTATCGTTGTAATCATACTGACCCAGAGAATGTAAGTAACAGGTCAGTTTTACTGCATAGGAAATGCCATAAAAACAAAACCCATAAAACTGTGGCGGGACTGTGTTATTTTATAATTACACCCAATTTGGATTTTTTCCCCCAACTTCCAACTACATTGTATGCAACCATATATGGTGCCATTACAAGTACAACTTGTCACGCAAAAAAAAAAAAAACAACCACTCATAGGGCTATGCGAGTGGAAAAGTAAAAAAAAGTTATGGCTTTTGGAAGGCTGGGAGTAAAAAAAAAAAAAAAGGAAAAAAAAAGGGGTTAAATAGCTTGACAGCTGTGAGGCTGTCTAATTGCCTTTTCTCCGCATGTAGAGGACCTTCCATCCCATTTTGGGTTGCCAACCTTTTTTTTTTTCTGGCAACTTATCCAAAAAACATTGACAGCCAATATTTTTTAAGGATAAATTGGTAAAAAAAAAAATGATATTACTATTGTATAATGCTAAAGATTATTGGTAATATGCACCTATAGCTCAGATACAGATACTTGATTACAGTCACAATAAACTGAACTTGCTCTCTCAGCTTCCAAAAATTTACAGATGCATCCTTTTTTTTTTTACAGCACTGGAAAAAAAGTCCCCCTTTTTATGGACTATCCAGGAATTTATAGATGGTTGGCAACTGACCCCATTTAGTAATGTAGTTGCCAGCTCATTGTTTAGCTTTCCTATATTTTTCTTACAGTGTGGAATGCCTGAATCCAGATGCTGTCTTACAAGAAATTCACAGGCCATATTATATTGGGATTATGTTTTTTTTTATTTCTCTTTATGGTTCAATATTTTATATTCACAATACAGAGAGAGGAACATGAACAAACAGAACAATGTAAAAAAGATATGTAATGGAGAATAAACTCCTTCAGGATCAGGGAGAAACAGACCTAGCGAATTGTTTTAGTATAGGCTTGAAGCTGGGCAGGGGAAAATCTGGAAGGATAAGGAAGGACAGTAGGTAATAAGGAGAAAAAATAGAGGGGACAGGAAGAAAAATGTTTTGATTAAGTGCTTAATCTGTAACCTTCAAGATTTTCTATAGGACATTCCTGCAGTTATGAGTCATTTGAGATTAGTCCGGACTGGAGTGAGCTGGATTCCTTATATAATAATCAGGAGTGCCAGATCTTGAAGCATTTGTCAGCTAAAATCTGTAGCCTTCAGTTCATCTATCCATCTAACTGCCATAATTGTATCAAGCCACTCTCAGACAGAAGGGATCGTTGTGGACTTCCAATGCCTAGGTATGACCAGGCCTGAATAAAGACATGCAGAAGTTACGGTACTTCTTAGGTTTAGAAATAGAGCCTGGTAAAATGGTGAGAAGGGCTACAGTATGTCTTGTGTCCACAACCACAGATCCGGTTGTTAGGAACCAAAACAGTCTTATCTTGGTGCAGTCCTACCAAATATGGGATATGTCACCTAGTTCCTGTTGACACCTCCATCAAACATGGGGTCATTCTGGGAAAATACTATGCAGGATTCAGGTGTTCTATACCAACTGGATGTTATCTTACATTCAGGGGTCATAGACTCTACAGGGAAATTTCCTGGTGGACCGATGTCCAGGAGACTACCCGAGCCCTCCTCACGGCCACTGGCTGGGCACATAATGATCTGATGCTGTAAGCATTAATTAATACTAGGAACACAGGTAAGTTTGTTTCTGCAGAATGTAAGGCCGACAATATTATTCTTTCAATGGTGGCTGTAATTCCCAGCTGAGGAGTACAGGATTACGATATGTTGGGCCTGACATGGTCCAGGTATGAAGGGTTTATTAGCAATTTCCCTCTTACTTCAGTAATGTCTCTATCAGCGTTAGGGCCAAGGGCATAGCTATAGGGGGTGCAGAGGTAGCAGTCTCTACCGGGCCCAGGAGCCTGAGGGAGGCCAAAGACCCTTGTGCCGCTTAAGAAGACACTGTTATTATAGAAAATGCATTCTGGTCAAGTTACACCTTTGGCTGGCGGGAAGAGATTAGGTCAAGAATTTGGTATTTAAGGGGGGGGGGGGGGCGGTGCTGTTTCAATATTTGCCTCAGGAAGTACGAAGGCTATGTGCTCACCTGCCCCTGGCCACAAAGTACTGAGGGAAGGGAGGCCCAAGGTGCACTCTTGCACCAGGGTCCATGAACCGTTAGCTAATCCCCTGTTTAGGGCTCATGCACACAAACATATTTTTATCCGCATCTGAACCACATGTTGTGCGGGTCGGATACACACCCATTCACTTCAATGGGGCCTTAAAAGTCATATGTCTGTTCCATGGCACCCACAAAAAAAATGAACATGCCCTGACTCCAGTACCTGGCCATGCAGATTCTGGATCTTCCAGGTTCTTTTCTCTCTTTCTGGAGCACTCTAAAGTAGTGATGGCTTGGTTCATGTAAATATCCTTATAGACAGTGATGCTAGGGAAGCTCGTCCCCGTCCCTGCCTGCCATTGGCTGCTCCCCCCAACACCGCATGTTTTCATCCATTCACAGGGAGAAGCAGCAGCGGCAGTGCGGGGACCAGGTGCGGTGCCGGGAGCGGGGAGCAGGGTATTACCTGTGAGGGGCCCGGCACATGGGGGGGGGCTGTTTGAGAAATTGGATAACCACTTTAAATTTGCCTGCCACTTTAAAACTGCTGGAACCAAGAGAAACAACAAATTGCTTCAGAGCCTAACCCTGGGGAACGATGATATCCAGGTAGGAGCACTGACACATACAGAAAACTATTGAGGCCACACCACACCACTCCACTCGGCATTCCAATAAACCTGGGACACGATCGGCCCTGGGGGAGGCACTTTGCAAATGGCATTACTGTAATTTAGCAGCAAAGTGGTGCACCTCCTAAACATTGAAACACAATGGTGTGCTTGCTTCTGTTTCAAATTTAATTGCTGCAGGGAGAGTTTACCAAGAAAGCTCAGCCTTACATCCATTATAAATGTGAAATAAAAACACTGGTTAGTTTCCAGAATTAAAAGATTAACATATCACTATCACACCAACACTACGAGTGAACATCATGTATGATTCTTAACTGTAACCACCATCAGTGAGAGAGAGAGATAGTACACAACACGAAGGAATGCAGCACTGGTATACTGGATATTTACTGGATATAATATCATCCTGGGCCTGTTCTCTCCCATGGGTGCCATACTACCAGAAGGTAATGTATCTAATAAATACACTGTACTGTTATGAGAACAATGAAATATAAAGATTCATATGTGGATGATCAAAGTTAATTTTGCTTCGAGCAGCATTTGCATTTACTAATCATAACCATGATTCTTATGGTGGCAGGAATGATGAAGATAAATGATATTTTTAATGTAAATCATTGATTTGTTCTGCTTCATTCACACTGGCCAATTATCATTATGCTCAAGGCTTTATGGAGTACAGTTCTGCAATGTGATTTTTTTGCCACACTGTAAAAATCAAGCTGATAAAGCATCACTATTCAAAAGAGAGGGGAAAAAAGGTCATGAACTGTTCCAAACTACCCACCCTATGACATGTTTCACTTAAAGGGGTTTTCCAAGACTTTTTAACTGGTGACCTATCCTCTGAATAGGTTATCAGTATCTGATCGTGGGGGTCCGACACCCGGGCCACCCGATGATCAGCTGTTTGAGAAGGCATCAGTAGTAACACTGCCTTCTCTCTTCTCACCAGGCACAGCACTGTACATTGTATCACAACTCAGACCCATTCACTTGAATGGGACAGAACTGTATCTAGCATACCTCCCAACTTCGGAAATGGAGAAAGAGCTAGGCCACACCTCTAACTCCGCCCAAAACATAACTATACACCTAATCCCACCCAGTCCCCTTACTGTCCCACATAGTAATTATTCCCCAGTTATATGCCCAGTTATGTGCCCCCAGTAATATGCTCTGTTATGTGCCCCCATTAATATGCCCAGTTATGTGCCCCCAGTAATATGCTCTGTTATGTTCCTCCAGTAATATGTTTAGTTATGTGCCCCCAGTAATATGACCAGCTGTGTCCCCAGTAATATGCCCAGCTATGTGCCCCCCAGTAATATGCCCAGTTGTGTCCCCAGTAATATGCCCAGCTGTGCCCCCTATAATATGCCCACATTGTGCTCCCCAGTAATATACCCACATTGTGCTCCGCAGTAATGTTGTGCCCCCAGTAATATACCCACATTGTGCTCCCCAGTAATGTTGTGCCCCTCTACCACTAAAAAAAGTTTATCAGGGGATCAGTAAACGTAGGGCAAGGAATCGATCCAGATATAATTATGATAAAATCCAAAATAAACAAAATGAAAGAAAAGGAGAGACAAATTATATATGTAGGAGCCACTAGGAATTAATTATACAGCGGTAAAGTAGATGAATATATACTACCGTATAAGCCACTAAGGATACCTAAACTATATACAGATACCCCTGTGAGTAAAAAAACAAAATAATCAACAATAATTGCATAATCAAATATGGGTATTGATAAGAGCCAAAAAAGCACATATAATGCAATCCAAAATATCCCCCTGTATATTGGCAAGATCACAAGTAGTGTCAACAGGGGCGATAAGTGAATAGCAGGAGCAGTTCAAACACGTCCATCCGGACCACTCACGTGTGCCCCACAATCCAGTGGCATCCAGTCTCCCTTCTCCAAGATAGCAGCCAACTTGTGGGTGCTATGTGCAGGTGGAAATCGTCCGTTCACGTGACCAGAAGTACATGCGTTCCACAGTGGTTTTATGCGTTCCACAGTGGTTTTATGCGTTCCACAGACCGGAAGTACAAGATTTATGCGTTCCAAAGAGCGATCTACCCTCAAGGTGACCAAGATTCACTAAATGGCTCAGGAAGTGGCTCCCACATATATAATTTGTCTCTCCTTTTCTTTCATTTTATGTATTTTAGATTTTATCATATTTGTATCTGGATCGATTTCTTGCCCTACGTTTACTGATCCTCTGATGAACCTGTTTTAAAGGGGAAACGCGTCGGGATTTAGGGCTTTTTTGGTGACTTTAATATGGGGATCTATTGAGCATAGGGTGAATAAGAGTCTTGTAGGATTAGACACGAGGACAGGGGCCACCCACCTTTGGGGTGTTCCCCTGGGCATAGCAGAATATAGGGACCGAATTAGGGTCAGATCCTATAGTATCTTCCCCATATCGGCCTATTGTATCACCTTTGTATTTACTTTTCTTTTGTTATTTATTGAGTAGCAGATGTATTGGACCTATGTGCAATACCTATTGTGGTCAATTTTAATTTAGAATATTTAAGGTGAAGTTTTAATAGGCATATGCTTTCCTTATGACGAATATGTATACTGCATGGCCTCATTTTCTATACCTATTTGTTTATGTTTAGGCTTTTGGATTATTCCACACTGCAAATGTGTTTCAGTTCATCAATATTTCTTTGATGTTTTGCATTAACAGCTCTCTACAGGTCAGTCGACAACATCTCAATAGGATTAAGATCAGGATTCTGACTTGGCCATTTCTTTTTCAACCTTTCTTTAGTTGATTTACTTGTGTACTTTGGTTCATTATCTTGTTGTTTCACCTGTTTCTTTAGCTTGATGTCATGGGCTACATTCCCCTGTAACATGTTGTGATAAATCTGAGATTTCATGTTCTCACAATGGTCAAAATGTGTCCAGGCTCTGAGGCAGTGACATAGCCCCAAACCATCATGCTCCCTCCACCATGCTTCACAGTTGTGATGAGGTTTTGGTGTACAATGCTCTTCCCTCCAAACCAGGGTTGCGCATTTGTGCTAAACATTTTCACTTTTATCTCATCTGTCTATAGATCATTTCTCAGAAGTATTTTGGAACATCCAGGTAGTTTTAAGCAACCTTGAGTTGAGCTGCAATTTTTTGACTGCAGAGGTTTTCTTTGTGGTGTTCTTCCATTAATGCCATTTATTGTTCACTGTTTTTCGATTAATGAACAAATGAACAGAAGTTTTGCAGTCTATAGAGTCTTCTGTAGGTCTTTAGCTAATACCCTTGGGTTTTTACTTACCTCTATCAGGATTGCCCATTGTGCTCTTGGAGTAATCATAACAGGATGAGCCCTCCTATGGTGAGCAGCAACAGTCTTGAAATTTGTAGATAATTTAACTGTGGATTGATTCCTGCGCAAAGTACATACGTACAGTCAGCGTAGTTAAAATACGCAATACCTAAGCATTAACGTACAAAAGTGCTTACACATCCTTAGCGTACTATTGACGCGGGATTACGTCATACGCACAAGGCTAGGCCGCGGCGTACAATCTTTAGAGGCAGTCCATATGAACTAAAAAAATAAGGTGCTCACTAGAGATGAGCGAGCACTAAAATGCTCGGGTGCTCGTTATTCGAGTCGAACTTTTCCCGATGCTCGGGTGCTCGTTTCGAATAACGAACCCCATTGAAGTCAATGGGAGACTGGAGCATTTTTTGCAGGGGACCGGGGCTCTGCCTAGGGAAGGCTGGGTGAAAACCTGGAAACCTCAGAAAATGATGGAAACACCACGGAAATGGACAGGAAACAGCAGGGGCAGCATGTAGGGATGCCTCTGAGGCTCCCTAATTGCACCATTTTTTCTAAATCTGGCCAATAGTCTGGGGATGACCCCAAGGCAATTTTCAGGGACACGGTAATGGTGACCCACTTAAAAATGCTGCCTGACAACCTGGCCGTGAACCCCTGATTGTCTGTCTGTCAATAAGATTGCAGTGTAAAGCATGGTTGTGAGCCTCAGTAATAAAATTGCAGTGTAAAGCATGGTGGTGAGCCTCAGTATGACTTTTTAGATGGAGATTGCATGTGGTCACGTACTCCCTGGAACCCCGTAGTCACCCCTTCTCTGATGTGCTACCCCAGAACATTCTCTGCCCCAATTCGCAAGACCTTTTGCTGTCTCCGTGTGCTGACAGTGGGGATTTACCAGTGTTGTCTGAGGAGGTGGTGGACAATGGCGAGACACAGGTGTCGGAGGGATAGGTAGTTGTATGGGAAGCAAGTTACAGTGGGGACTCCTTTCTCATGATGGGACAGATTCAACTTGGGTGGATCAGGCACAGGAACAGATCAAATTTTTTTTTTTTTTGTGTTTATTTAACTTTTATTTAGCACAAATCACCACAGAGATATTTATTCGTTCCCTTCGCTGCGCAGTCTGGCGTTGGGGTTCGTCACTTTGATGGCGAGCTGTGCCGCTCTCTCCACAATGGTCTTTCGGTTCTTTGAGGAGACGTTGTGGGCGATTTCTGCACAGAAGGACTTGTTGCTCATCAACAGAACCTCGAGCTCCTTGACATTGTGGACCAGGAATTTGCGGAACCCTGTGGGCAGCATGTGTTTGGTCTTCTTGTTGCTACCGTATCCAATGTTGGGCAATATAGATACGCAGGTAATATTATTTTTCACACCTATCCCAAAAAAAAAATGTACGCAGTTTGCGCAAATAAAACTGGAAACTGGAACTGGGGAGAGGGCCTGTAGGTGGACCTCTGGAAAAATTGTTTGGAGAGAGGGCCTGTAGGTGGACCTCCGGAAAAATTGTTTGGAGAGAGGGCCTGTAGGTGGACCTCCGGAAAATTGTTTGGAGAGAGGGCCTGTAGGTGGACCTCCGGAAAAATTGTTTGGACAGAGGGCCTGTAGGTGGACCTCCGGAAAAATTGTTTGAAGAGAGGGCCTGTAGGTGGACCTCCGGAAAAATTGTTTGAAGAGAGGGCCTGTAGGGGGCCCTCCTGAAAATTGTGGTAAAAGAGTGCCAGTTGGACCTCTGAAAAATGGCGTTTTTTTGGTCAGCGTTAGGCAAAGACGATATGAAGGAGGAGTAGGAGGAGTAGAGAAGAGGAATCGGATACATAAGTAATGTTAATCTTTAGCTGCTTTCCCCCGGAGGAGATTTCAATTCCGGTGAAATCCAGGCTTTGTTCATTTTAATAAGCGTCAGCCTGTCAGCGCTGTCAGTTTACAGGCGTGCACGCTTATCGGTGATGACGCCACCAGCTGCACTGAATACCCGCTCTGACAGCACGCTAGCGGCAGGGCAGGCTAGCACCTCCAAGGCATACAGCGCCAGTTCAGGCCACGTGTCCAGCTTTGAAACCCAGTAGTTGTATGGAGCAGAGTGATCACGCAGGACGTTGGTATGGTCAGCTAGGTACTCCCTCACCATCTTTCTGTACAGCTCCCCCCTACTCTGCCTAGACTGGGGACAGGTGACAGTGTCTTGCTGGGGTGACATAAAACTGGCAAAGGCCTTGGAGAGCGTTCCCCTGCCAGTGCTGGACAAGCTGCCTGCTCGGCTCCTCTCCCCCACTACTTGGCCCACAGAATCATGCCCTCTGCCGCTAGCGGCGTCAGATGGGAAGGATTTTTTCAGCTTGTTCACCAGGGCCTGTTGATATCTATTCACTCTCATACTCCTTTCCTCTGCAGGGATGAGAGTGGAAAGGTTCTGCTTGTACCGTGGGTCCAGGAGAGTGAACACCCAGTAATCGATGTTTGAAAAAATGCTTCTAACGCGAGGGTCACGGGATAGGCAGCCTAACATGAAGTCTGCCATGTGCGCCAGAGTCCCAACACACAAGAATTCCCTCTCCTCACTGGCCTGACTCTCCATTTCCTCCTCCTCCTCCAAGTCCTCCTCTTCAGCCCATACACGCTCAAGAGTTAAGGACTGAGCACTGGTACCCTCTTCTGTCTTGCCGACATTCTCCTCCTCTTCCTCCTCATCCCCCTCCTCCGATACGCGCTGAGAAACAGACCGGAGGGTGCTCTGGCTATCAAGTGACATATCTTCCTCCACCATCTCTTGTGACAAGCGCAAAGCATCCGACTTGATGCTGAGCAGTGAGTTTTTCAACAGGCAAAGCAGCGGGATGGTGAGGCTGATAATGGCGGCATCGCCGCTGACCATCTGTGTTGACTCCTCAAAGTTGCTCAACACCTGGCAGATATCAGACATCCACGTCCACTCCTCATTGTAGACTTGACTACCAGTTCTGGTGGAAGTTGACATCTGGCAGTCTACAATCGCTCTGCGCTGCTGGTAAACTCTGGATAACATGTTTAATGTTGAATTCCATCTCGTGGGCACGTCGCACAACAGTCGGTGAGCAGGCAGTTGTAGGCGGCGCTGCGCTGCCCTGAGAGTGGCAGCATCTGTGGTTGACTTGCGGAAATGCGCACAGATGCGGCGCACCTTGGTGAGCAAATCAGACAGATTGGGGTATGTCTTGAGGAACCGCTGAACTATTAGATTGAACACGTGGGCCAGGCATGGCACATGTGTCAGTCTGCCGAGTTGCAGAGCCGCCACCAGGTTACGCCTTGTCACACACAACCATGCCTGGCTTGAAGTTCAGCGGTGCCAGCCACACATCGGTCTGCGCCGTGATGCCCTGTAACAGCTCTTGGGCGGTGTGCCTTTTGTCACCTAAGCTCAGCAGTTTGAGCACCGCCTGCTGGCGCTTACCCACGGCACTGCTGCTGCGCCTAGAGCTACCGACTGAAGGCGCCGTGCCCATGGATGGTAATTTGGAGGAGGAGGTGGAGGAGGAGGAGGCGTCGGAGGAGGAGGCATAGTACGTCTGAGAGACCGTGACCAAGGTAGGCCCCGCAATCCTCGGTGTGGGCAGTACATGAGCGGCCCCAGGGTCAGTCTCGGTCCCAGCCTCCACCAAGTTAACCCAATGTGCCGTCAGTGAGATGTAGTGTCCCTGCCTGGCAGCACTTGTCCACGTGTCCGTGGTTAGGTGGACCTTCTCAGAAACAGCGTTGGTCAGGGCACGGAGGATGTTCTCTGACACGTGCTGCTGTAAGGCTGGGACGGCACATCGGGAAAAATAGTGGCGGCTGGGGACCGAATACCGAGGGGCAGCCACTGCCATGAGATTGCGAAAGGCCTCGGTCTCTACCAGCCTATAGGGCAGCATCTCCAGGCTCAGCAATTTGGAGATGTGGACGTTGAGGGCTTGGGCATGTGGGTGGGTGGAACTGTATTTCCTCTTGCGCTCCAGCGTCTGCTGTAAAGACAGCTGAACGCTGCGCTGGGACACATTGGTGGACACTGTGGAGGATCGTGGAGGCAAAGGTGTGGTTTTCCGGCGGGAGGCACTCGTGCCGGGGTCCTGGGCAGGGGGTTGACTAGCAGAGGCAGCGAGTGACACAGGGGAAGGAGCAGTGGTGTGACCCGCAGGAGGTGGTGAACGGCCTTGGTTCCATTGAGTGGGGTGTTTAGCACTCATATGCCTGCGCATGCTGGTGGTGGTTAGGCTAGTAGTGGTGGCACCCCTGCTGATCCTGGTGTGGCACAGGTTGCACACCACAGTCCGTCGGTCATCCTCACTTTCTTTAAAGAACCTCCAGACTTGCGAACATCTAGGCCTCGCGACGGGAGCTTCACTACGTGAAACAGTTGCTGCTGATGCACCAGCTCTGGCCCTGCTTCTGGTGCAGCACTCACCTCCGCCTCAGAGGCACTGTCTTCACTCAGCATATCAACCCAGCTTGGGTCAGTCACCTCGTCATCCTCCGATTTCTCAGTCTGCTCCCCCCTCGGACTTCCTGCCCTGACAACAACTTCACCACTGTCTGACAACCGTGTCTCCTCATCGTCCGACACCTCTTTACAAACTTCTTCCACTAACTCAACATTGTCATCATCATCATCATCATCACCCACAGACTGCGACAGTTGGAAAACTTGGGCATCGGGAACGAGGTCAGCAGCAACCTGAGAAGTGGTTTGTGACTCTGGGAAGGGTCCAGAAAACAGTTCCTGAGAGTATGCCTGATCGCATTCCAAATTTTCCTGGGAGGGGGCAGACTGGGGGGAAGGAGGTTGAGGTGGAGGAGCCAGAGGAGTGCTCCCTTGGGTAACGTGGGTGGACTGCGTGGAAGACTGACTGGTGGACAAATTACTTGAAGCATTGTCTGCAATCCACGACATCAGCTGTTCGCACTGTTGTGGTTTCAACAGTCCTCTACCACGTGTCCCTGTAAGTTGAGACATGAAGCTAGGGAGTGTAGCTCTGCGGCGTTCCCCTGCTCCCTCATCAGCAGGTACTGTCTCACCCTGCCCAGGACCACGGCCTCTGCCCCTTGCAGTAATTGAATGCCCACGCCCTCGTCCTCGACCCTTAGCCCTGGGGTTCAACATTTTCAGTATATAAGTGTATTATATAAAAAATAAAAAATAAATGGGCCTGCTGTACTGAAACCCACAAACTTGTTCAGTCTGGTTTAATTAAGTGACGTACAGAAAGTGTCACCTGGACAGAAAATACTGATTGGAGTGAGTGTACTGAACTGTGACACACAGAATGGTTTCACGCAGCTGTGTGAAATGGATTTGTATCACTGAGCTAAAACAAAAAAAAAAATATTTTTAAAAAAATTGGTTTTTTTGGAGTTTTGTTTTTTTGGGAACGTGACTTGCAGAAACTATCGTAGAGCTAACTGACAACCTACTGACGGTGGCTATTTTGACTGCGACCCAGACAAATGTCGCACAGAGATTTTTGGGATCAAGCTATATACGTGACAGGCAGCAAAAGACTTGGTTGTATTAAGTGACGTACAGAAAGTGTCACCTGGACAGAATATACGGATTGGAGTGAGTGTAATGAACTGTGACACACAGAATGGTTCCACGCAGCTGTGTGAAATGGATTTGTATCACTGAGCTAAAACAACTAAAAAAATATTTTTTTTTAATTTTTTTTTTGGAGTTTTGTTTTTTTGGGAACGTGACGTGCAGAAACTATCGTAGAGCTAACTGACACCCTACTGACGGTGGCTATTTAGACTGCGACCCAGACAAATGTCGCACAGAGATTTTTGGGATCAAGCTATATACGTGACAGCCAGCAAAAGACTTGGTTGTATTAAGTGACGTACAGAAAGTGTCACCTGGACAGAAAATACGGATTGGAGTGAGTGGACAGCTGAACTGTGACACACAGAATGGTTCCACGCAGCTGTGTGAAATGGATTTGTATCACTGAGCTAAAACAACTAAAAAACTATTTTTTTTAAATTTTTTTTTTGGAATTTTGTTTTTTTGGGAACGTGACGTGCAGAAACTATCGTAGAGCTACCTGACACCCTACTGACGGTGGCTATTTAGACTGCGACCCAGACAAATGTCGCACAGAGATTTTTGGGATCAAGCTATATACGTGACAGGCAGCAAAAGACTTGGTTGTATTAAGTGACGTACAGAAAGTGTCACCTGGACAGAAAATATGGATTGGAGTGAGTGTACTGAACTGTGACACACAGAATGGTTCCACGCAGCTGTGTGAAATGGATTTGTATCACTGAGCTAAAACAACTAAAAAACTATTTTTTTAAATTTTTTTTTTTTAGTTTTGTTTTTTTGGGAACGTGACGTGCAGAAACTATCGTAGAACTAACTGACACCCTACTGATGGTGGCTATTTAGACTGCGACCCAGACAAATGTCGCACAGAGATTTTTGGGATCAAGCTATATACGTGACAGGCAGCAAAAGACTTGGTTGTATTAAGTGACTTACAGAAAGTGTCACCTGGACAGAAAATATGGATTGGAGTGAGTGGACAGCTGAACTGTGACACACAGAATGGTTCCACGCAGCTATGTGAAATGGATTTGTATCACTGAGCTAAAACAACTAAAAAACAATTTTTTAAAATTTTTTTTTTTTGGAGTTTTGTTTTTTTTTGGAACGTGACGTGCAGAAACTATCATAGAGCTAACTGACACCCTACTGACGGTGGCTATTTAGACTGCGACCCAGACAAATGTCGCACAGAGATTTTTGGGATCAAGCTATATACGTGACAGGCAGCAAAAGACTTGGTTGTATTAAGTGACGTACAGAAAGTGTCACCTGGACAGAAAATACGGATTGGAGTGAGTGGACAGCTGAACTGTGACACACAGAATGGTTCCACACTGCTGTGTGAAATGGATTTGTATCACTGAGATATAACATAAAAAAAAGGAGGGTTATATATGGCGATAGCTGCACTACTAGTGCCAGCCAGCCAGCCAAGCCAGGAGACAAAAAAAAATGTCTTGTAGCCCTTAGAAGGGCTGTTGGGTTCTTTGTGGGTGATTCCTGCCTAACAGAGAACTAAATGCAGGCCTTAACACTCTCCCTGAAACGCAGCAGCTCTATCCCTAACGACATCCAGACAGCATCTGAGCCGAGCACCGCGGCCAGTCAGTAGTATATTCCAGGGTCACCTGATCAGGCCAGCCAACCCCTGCTATCGACATGTAAGGGCCCCACGTGATGCTGGGTGTACTGCAGAGTCTCCTGGCTTGTGATTGGCTGAGTTTATAGGCGCCAAAAATGCACGATGCGGAAGTTGCCATTTCCTCGAGCATGGCGAGATACTCGTCCGAGCAGCGAGCACTTACGAGTACCCTAATACTCGAACGAGCACCAAGCTCGGCCGAGTATGCTCGCTCATCTCTAGTGCTCACTGCTGCTAGCTATCAATAAGTGAATAATTTACTAAAAACACCGTTCAATAAGTGCATAATAGGACACATTGCAGTACCAGAAAAAGAATACACACAATGGGCTAAAGTGCTGAACTATTAAAAACAGTGTAGCTAAAATACAGCATAATTAAGACATAAGTATGCAAACATTTTAGTGCAATCAATTTCACATTTGCAAGCATAAAAGGCTCATATATACTTTGAGTCTCTCCTTATGGATCCTAGTTGGCATGATAAAACACTGTCTGTCTGGAGCACATATTCCAAAATTCAATTGTAAACCACGTGAGGTAAAATTGTAATCCAAACAGGTAATGTGTAATCCACATGGATAATAGAGAATAGCAGCAAATAGAGAACCTTTTTGGAAAAGGGGGCTCCCAAATAACCTGAGAAAGGGGTAAAAAGGAAAATAGGCGCACTGAGGCACAATTGGGACCTTTCTGCAGAATGGGGGGAGTCCTGACTGACAGCCATGTCCACTCCAGCTGGGTGAGAGTCAAATGGGGGCAATACATTACATTAAAAAGCAGCACATGGTGCTTTCTGCCAAGGGGGCTCTCAAATAATCTGAGAAGTAGGTAAAAAGGAAAATAGGCGCACTTCGGCGCAACAGGGAAATTTCTGCAGAATGGGGGGAGTCCTGACAGCCATGCCCATCTGGGTGAGAGACAAACGGGGGCAACACAAACTAAACAAAAACAACTGCCAACTAGCATCTCACCCGTCAGGTGCAGTCCATGGTGTGGCTCCCATAGGTCCTCCTGCAGTGTCCTTGACACTGCCAGTAGTTGGGTTCCTCATATGAGGACGCTCCTGCCTCTTGTAGGCCATGCTCGCTGTGGTAGTGGAACTCCAGTGCCCTCTTCTTCCTGAATTTGGACTTGACCGGGTCCAGGAGGTGGTGATGCACGCTGCAGCCATTTTCGCTTTTCCAGATGCTCCTGCCGGGACAGCAGGGGTAAGGACTTCCCGGCTGCAGCGGTTCCAGAAAGGTTGCATCCAGGAAAGAAGCCCCAGCTTCCCCGGCTGCTGCTGGCTTCATCTTCCACGGCAGCTGGTATTGGTGGACCACCGTGGATTGGAAGGTGAGCGATAACGTGGTCAGCTGACCCAGCTGTAAGGACTGTGGTGGTGGTGGTGGTGGTGCTGGCAGTCCAGGAATCAGAGGCTCCGGCTAAGGCTCTGGCTTTTCCCTGAACAGGAGGACGCCATCTGGAAACTCCTGCAGGCAGCGCAAGCGTCCTGGACCTAGTGGTTCATTCGGCCACACATCTGGTTCCATTGTAGACAACCAGAGGCTTTGAAAGGAGGGTAACCCCGTCGGCTTTCAGGGACACCATGGGGGTGTACTCTACCTGATCCCCCACGTACAGGCTATGCCGATGTTGTGGAAGGTACGTCCGTTTCACGACCTGCGGCCCCCAAAATATTCCTTTCCATCCTCATCATCCTGCAGGAAGCCAGACCCTCTCCCAACAGAAAACCAAATCACAGTTCCCTTTCTCCGTTCCAATGAAGGATCTCCCGGCCTAGGGTGGTCGAGTACCTGTATGACCCAGTCCTCCACTGCGGTTTTATAGTCCCAGAGGGTCTGTGCATAGGCCGTCACAGATGGTGGAACAATGGGGTTCTGGTGTACAGTACAGACCAAAAGTTTGGACACACCTTCTCATTCAAAGAGTTTTCTGAATTTTCATGAATATGAAAATTGTAGATTCACACTGAAGGCATCAAAACTATGAATTAACACATGTGGAATTATATACTTAACAAAAAAGTGTGAAACAACTAAAAATATGTCTTATATTCTAGGTTCTTCAAAGTAGCCACATTTTGCTTTGATCACTGCTTTGCACACTCTTGGCATTCTCTTGATGAGCTTCAAGAGGTAGTCACCTGAAATGGTATTCCAACAGTCTTGAAGGAGTTCCCAGAGATGCTTAGCACTTGTTGGCCCTTTTGCCTTCACTCTGCGGTCCAGCTCACCCCAAACCATCTCCATTGGGTTCAGGTCTGGTGACTGTGGAGGCCAGGTCATCTGGCATAGCACCCCATCACTCTCCTTCTTGGTCAAATAGCCCTTACACAGCCTGGAGGTGTGTTTGGGGTCATTGTCCTGTTGATAAATAAATGATGGTCCAACTAAACGCAAACCGGATGGAATAGCATGCTGCTGCAAGATGCTGTGGTAGCCATGCTGGTTCAGTATGCCTTCAATTTTGAATAAATCCCCAACAGTGTCACCAGCAAAGCACCCCCACACCATCACACCTCCTCCTCTATGCTTCACGGTGGGAACCAGGCATGTAGAGTCCATCCGTTCACCTTTTCTGCGTCGCACAAAGACACCGTGGTTGGAACCAAATATCTCAAATTTGGACTCATCAGACCAAAGCACAGATTTTCACTGGTCTAATGTCCATTCCTTGTGTTCTTCAGCCCAAACAAGTCTCCTCTGCTTGTTGCCTGTCCTTAGCAGTGGTTTCCTAGCAGCTATTTTACCATGAAGGCCTGCTGCACACAGTCTCCTCTTAACAGTTGTTGTAGAGATGTGTCTGCTGCTAGAACTCTGTGTGGCATTGACCTGGTCTCTAATCTGAGCTGCTGTTAACCTGCGATTTCTGAGGCTGGTGACTCGGATTAACTTATCCTCCGCAGCAGAGGTGACTCTTGGTCTTCCTTTCCTGGGGCGGTCCTCATGTGAGCCAGTTTCTTTGTAGCGCTTGATGGTTTTTGCGACTGCACTTGGGGACACTTTCAAAGTTTTCCCAATTGTTCGGACTGACTGACCTTCATTTCTTAAAGTAATGATGGCCACTCGTTTTTCTGTACTTAGCTGCTTTTTTCTTGCCATAATACAAATTCTAACAGTCTATTCAGTAGGACTATCAGCTGTGTATCCACCTGACTTCTGCCCAACACAACTCATGTTCCCAACCCCATTTATAAGGCAAGAAATCCCACTTATTAAACCTGACAGGGCACACCTGTGAAGTGAAAACCATTTCAGGTGACTACCTCTTGAAGCTCATCAAGAGAATGCCAAGAGTGTGCAAAGCAGTAATCAAAGCAAAAGGTGGCTACTTTGAAGAACCTAGAATATAAGACATATTTTCAATTAAGACATATTTTTTGTTAAGTATATAATTCCACATGTGTTAATTCATAGTTTTGATGCCTTCAGTGTGAATCTACAATTTTCATAGTCATGAAAATACAGAAAACTCTTTGAATGAGAAGGTGTGTCCAAACTTTTGGTCTGTACTGTATGTAAGGGGTGGATCTCCTCCTGGGCAGCGAAGTGGATGCTCCAACCGCCTCCGCCGCAGGAGCCAAATCAGACGTTCCAGTCGCAGAAGCCAAAGCAGACGTTCCAGCCGCAGGAGCCAAAGCAGACGTTCCAGCCGCAGGAGCCAAAGCAGACGTTCCAGCAGCACGAGCCAAAGCAGACGTTCCAGCCGCAGGAGCCAAAGCAGACACTCCAGCCGCACGAGCCAAAGCAGACGCTCCAGCCGCCTCACGAGTCGCAGCAACAGCAACCTCAGCAGGTGGTAAGGAACACACAGGCACTGAAGCTGGGTTTCTCTGGCAAACTTGTGACACCCTGATGTCTTGAGCGGGTGGTGGTTCAGGTAAGTTGTCTCCAAAATACATCTCGTTCCAATTTGGACGCAGCTGTTTTTTAGCCATGATGCTTGCCTCTTGCTCTGAGGTCAGCGCTGGTCTAAACTGGTTCAGACTTCAGAGGATGGTGGAGCACTGAGGGAGGAGTCTTCACTCCCTATACGTGCAAAACAGTTAGATCCCGGTGGGCCGGGATGTTTTTTTCCAGTTTGGAGGGGGGCGTATTTTCACTTTCCCATCAAGGCATGATTTCAGTCTTTCTTAATAAGAACAGATTTGCCAGTCACCAGGCTTTGTGTGCCTTTATTTAATGGGCAATGCTCCTGTGAAACCCATATCTCCAATCCATATACTTGATGTAAACACCTTTTGCAAAGTAGCTCTTGGCGAAATCATTAATAGAGAGGCTCATTTTCTTTGTTCTCCCTGCACTGTGGATATTTCCTCAATGTGCTTAATAAAAGTCATAAAAGCTATGCCTATTTGTGAGTGATCAGTTTACTTTTTAGATTTTAGATTTTTAATTTCAAATGGTTCACTTCACTTCTTGCAAGTATATCAATCTGCTTAGCTCCTCCTGCTCTATTACATGTTTCCTGCCTGCAGACTGGACGTTAAGTTCTGGATATTTCTGAGTTATAAAATGAATATAATAAAAGGACCCACTACACCAGTGTTTGTAATGCTCATCTTTTATTAGTACACACTCCAAAGACATACTGATAGGAACCTTAGATTGTGAGCCCCATTGGGACAGCTTCATGCTAATGTCTGTAAAGCGCTGCAGAATATAGTAGTGCTATATGAGTGTATAAAATAAATAAATAAATAATACAAAATTGATTTAGGATATCTTTATCACAAATTATAGGAGGTGAGAATGGAGTTGAAAGAACAAGTCTGTTAAGACGGTCATTGGATACATTTATGTCTTTTTGGGGGGATTTCTTTATTTTGTTAATTGTTTTTATTTATTTATATCTGCCTGTTTTTATTGTGATTTTGTATTATTTAATAAAATAACATGTACTATATATTTATCACGTTTTAGACATATATTATAAAATTTTTAGGTTATTTCTATATGTTCATTTTTTTTGCACTTACATGATTTACTGTGTTTCACACTTTTATTTTACTGCAAGATCTACCGTGCCTTGAAAAAGTATTCATACCTCTTGAACTTTTCCACATTTTCACCCACAAACTTAAATTGGGATTTTGTGTAAAAGACCAACACAAAATAGCAAGTATGTGTGAAGTGAAAAGAAAATTATACATGGTTTTCAAAATTGAAAAATAAATAAAGATCTGAAAATGTGATGTGCATTTGTATTCAGCCCCCTGTACTTTGATACCCCTAAACAAAATCCAGTGTGACCAATTGCCTTCAGAAGTCACCTAATAAGTAAATAGAGTCCATTTGTGGATAATTTATTCTCAGTATAATTATAGCTGTTCTGTGAAGGCCTCAGCGATTTGTTAGAAAACATTAGTGAATAAACACCATCATGAAAACCAAAGAACCAGACAGGTCAGGGATAAAGTTGTGGAGAAGTGTAAAGCAGGGTTATTAAATGGAAAGAGTATGGCACAACTGAAAACCTACCAAGAAATGTCTTTTCACCTAAACTGACAGCCAAGGCAAGGATATCCATAATTAGAGAAGCAGCCAAGAAGCCCATGATCACTCTGGGGGAGCTGCAGACATCCACAGCTCAGGTGGGAGAATCTGTCCACAAGAAAACTATTAGGGGCCGTTCAGATGGCCATGTTGTTACGGATCAGCAAAAATGCGGATCCGTAAAAACACGGATGGAGGCCAGTGTGTGTTCCGCAACTTGTGGAACACACATGGCCGGCACCCCATACAAAATGCCTATTCTTGTCTGCAATTGCGGACAAGAATAGGACATGTTCAATCTTTTTTCGCTGAGCCATGGCTCCCTGCGTTGCAATGCCGCCCATTAAAATGAATGGGGCCGGATCTATTCCGCAAAATTGTGGAATAGATGCGGCCCCATTCACACGGTCTTGTGAATGGGCCCTTAGTCGTGTACTCCACAAATCTGTATATAAAAGTTGCAAAGATTGCACAATATTCCCAAATACCGCAGTTCTTGAGTGTCGCAGGTCCTCCAGTGGGCTGGCGCATATTAGCATTTTTTTTTTTTTTTTAAAGTTTGTGTAGCTGCAGAGCTTCTGGGGTCACCTATGAGAAGGATGTGTATATAATAGATATTAGTAAGACAGATGTAGATGTGCATCCTGTCGTTCAACCAATATAATAGTGCTATCGTTTTTGGAGGAGATACCTTTTTTTCCCTAAAGTGGGGAAAATTGGCTTCTACCTCACAGGGTTTTTTTTATTTCCTCTGGATCAACTTGTAGGAAAACAGGCCGAACTGGATGGACAGATGTCTTTTTTCGGCCTTATAAGCTATGTTACTATGTTACCTCTGGTGTGAACAGCGACTGATTATATAAGGAAGTAATTTTAATAAAACAAATTTTTATCTATAGATATGAGAGTGGGGCTTTGGGAGTATGTTTCTCAAATAAATTGGATTGTGAATAGAGATTGGAGACACATAAAAAATGAAGTTAGTTCATGTATATTAGTTTTATATTTATTTATTTTGTTTGTGATCTAAAATGTTTGATAGGGATTGGTATATAGGAGAATGATTGAATACTGGGACTTTTTATCATTTTTATACTTATCTATGATGTTGTTTGTAAAAAGATGTATTTCTGTGATTGTATAAGCATATGCATGTGTTTCTAATTAAGAGCTGTAACTATATAAGATGCTTGAGGTAGTGAGTAGGAGGAGCCCCTGACGAAGCAGCAGCGAAACTCGAGTCGGGCTATGAGGAAGCAAGACATACTATTTTATGATGTGCCTATGACTTTTTTTATCCTTGTGAGTATAATAAATTATAAAAATAACACTTGGACTTGCGGTGCTTCACTATTGGTGCCCTTTTATTATACAATAGGGGCATAGTGAGAAGATCTACCCCAGTACCGATGTGTGACTACATCAAGCGTTTCTGACCTGGAAAAGGAGGACTGATTTTTTACTTCTCTGGTGATAGGAGTAGCGCGGCTCTTTACGTATTTTATTTAGATTTTACTCCACAAATCTGGCCTTTATGGAAGAGTGGCAAGAGGAAAGCCATTTTTGAAAGCAAGTTATAAGATGTCCCGTTTGCAGTTTGCCACAAGCCATTTAGGGGACACTGCAAAACAAGTGGAAGAAGCATGCTGGTAGCAGCATTTTGCTGTGGGGATGCTTTTCTTCAGCAGGGACAGGGAAGCTGGTCAGAGTTTATGGGAAGATGGATGGAGCTAAATACAAGACAATCCTGAAGGAAAACCTGTTCGAGGCTGCAAAAGACTTGAGACTGGGGCAGAGGTTGTCCTTCCAGTAGGAAAACAACCTTAAACCCCACACTTTTCAGATTTTATTTATAAATTTTTTTGAAAACAATGTATCATTTTCTTTTTACTTCACACATACTTTGTGTCGGTCTATCACACAAAATCCCCATGAAATACATTTCTTTGTATTGAATACTTTTTCAAGGCATTGTACATGAGGTCATTTCTGTAGTATAATTTATAATCATTGGTTTTCATTTGAGTCTCGAATTGGTGTTTTTCAGTTTTATGCACTGGTTTTAATTTTTTTTTCTATTGTATTGATTGTTTATAATTGTGTTCACATTTATCACTTGCACTGCAGGCTTTTGCACTTGAGCACTTTCATATAGGTGGTCTTTCCATTATGAAATATGTGTGGCTGTCTTATGCACTCCTTTCATGGAGATTATGTTATATGCATTTATGCACTTCATAATTTTGTGTGTCACATGACTTAGTCACATATCCTATGTGACATATTTTCATAGGCGACAGTATTCGGTGCACAGGAAATGAGACAGCATGCTGTGCCCATGGTAACTCTGCTCATAATCCATTTGGACCAGTGCATGTTTATAAGGTAGTTAATTTCTTAATTTTCCTTGGCTGTGGATTTGGTGTCCTACTGGTGGATCTGCGTATACAGTGAACTGCAGATGTTTTACCACACTACTCCTAGAAGAAGCTTGGGTGTGAAACGTACATTGGGGTGTCTGGCGCTCTACTTTGGTCTGATAACATGTTGATATTCAATTTTGCTAGCCCAGTTATTGGCTTATGCACTTTATTTTATGATTTATAATGGGAATTGCTGGTATGATAGTTTATCTGCTATAGTTTACTGTATCACTACATTTGTGTAGGTATGTCCCTCTTATGTGTTTTTTAAGTACATTTTATAATTTTATTTCAATAATGTTTTTATTCATACTTTGGCCTATTGCATTTTTTGTGGGTTTATTATTGGGCGCATTGCGATCAGCGCGCATTGAGAGCCGGCGCCCGCCCGGGTCCCGGCTTCATTACTGCGCAGGCGCGGGATTTCGGGTTCGTACAGGGCCGGGAGCCGAAAGAGCTGGCTGCCCGGCCCTGTCAATCAGCGCGACCGGGGGCGTGGTAAGAGGCGTTATTATGGCCTCTCCTAGGTGCAGGTTCACGCCTACTGCACCTAGGGGAGGTCATTAGCATATTATAAAATCGCTATTTTTAGCAAAACGCCGTTACTGAGAAGTATAATAGTAACATTACTGGCATCAAGTGTCATTTGCTCATTGCAAATGACACTTGGTTTAATAGGGTTATTTCTGGTGACAGAAACCCTTTAAAGACTAAGGACTAGCAATTTACAAAGCAGGCCCTATTATTTGTTTGCATGTGTGGGAGGCACAAACAGGGCATAACTACTGTGAAGGGGGCACTACTGTGTGGGGCACAAGGGCAACTGGGTGAGGTTGGACGTGTATAGACAGACATTGGGCTGAGTTAGAGGCATGTCTTGGTGTTAAAAAAATTGCTGTAGCGCACTACACACACTGCTGCTGATATTGTCCCTCCTTGGGTTTTCCAAAAGTTGGGAGTTATGCATTATCACTGGAGGAGATTTAATGTATGGACATTTTATGGTTCCACAGGTCTGCCACAGCAGGAGCCACTCACCCTCAGGATAGGTCTTCAATATCAGATCAGTGAGGGTTCGACACCCAGCACCCCCAGCAAATCAGCTGTATGAGGAGTGTGCACATGCCATCTCCTGTCTTTCTTCCTGTCTGCTGCTGCTGTCTATGGCAAAGACCATAGACAGCAGCAGCAGACAAGAAGAGAAAAGGGAGACAGCACATGCGCACTGCATGTGCCGTATCCTCATACAACTAATCAGCGGGGGTGTCGGGTGTCAGACCCCCACTGATCTCATATTGATGATCTATCCTGAATATAGGTCATCAGTAGTAAAAGCTTGGACAACCCCTGTAAAGGCTCTGGCTCTGGTTCAGACTGAAATTCCTTTGGGTGACCATCATAGACTGCCAAGGGCCAATATGCAAGAAAAGCCTTTCTTTCTAGCAAGTTAGTTAATGGTGTACTGTTTACATCACATATGACAATAATTACAGTTCTCTACATGAAATTAAGCACATATTAGGATGTATTGGAATTCTCTTGAAAAGACAGTAGTCAACCCTTTTTCCTACTGGGCTCATTAGGGGTCCTGTTTAATTAGAAGTCCATGATTGTATCAGAAGCTTGGGAGCATCAGAGGATCCTCTGGTACTCTGGTGGGCCAGTCCGACCCTGTCCCGACTGTGTGCCTATACAAAGACTATTACAGGGGTGGATTGAGAACCGAAAGTGGCCCTTGAAAAAATGTAGAAGTGGCCCCATCTAGTAGGAAGAGTCAAACAGGTAGAAAGCGTTGCCAAGCCAATTAGGTGGGGTCAGCAAACTGTAAGTTATAGTCACAATGCTAGGTGGTGGGGCCAATGCAAACAATGAGACTTTGTACTATTCAGTTGTAATGACAAGGCGTTGCACTGGTAAGCAATAGAACTGAAGGTGATACAAACACACCAGTAGGTCAGCACCCTAGTGGATGGCACATGCATCAATTATGTGGGCGACACATCAGAAAAACAGAATACAATGGAAATTTTGCTACATTTACTTTGCAGTATAAGTGACATGATAATGATATAGCCAGGATCAGCAGCATATAAGGTTGCCACCTTTCCCAACGAAAAATACCTTTCAAGTTAACACGGGTTAAAAAAGGGTGTGGTTTTGGGGGCATAACTTAATGCAGGGTATCAATGGTTTGATCATGTTTTGAGTTTTGCTCTTTTTTTTTAACCCTTCCTAACCCTGCGATTTTCCATTTTTTCTTTTTCATTTTTTTACTCTCTGCCTTCCCACAACCATAACATTTTTATTTTTTCTTTCCCATAGCTATTTGATGGCTTGTTTTTTGCGGGACAAGCTGTAGTTTTCAATTGCACTATTTAGTAATGCATCTGATGTAGTGGGAAGCTGGAAAAAAAATTCAAATGGGGTGGAATTGGCAACATTAGAATTACTGAGATCCTTTATTGTGCGCAGGGAGGTACTGTATTTTTCGCCCTATAAGACGCACCGGCCCATAAGACGCACCTAGATTTTAGAAGAGGACAATAAGAAAAAAAATATTTTTCATTAGACCTCTGGCCAGACCAGCAATCAGACCCTCAATGTTAATCAGACCTCAACTAACAGCCCTAATAAGACCCTCAATGTTGATAAGACCCCAATAAGACCTCAGATCAGACCCCAATGTGAATAACCCCCAATCAGACCTCAGATAAGAGCCCCATGCCTCTCATCAGCCCCTATATGCCTCCTATCAGCCCCCCCAGCAGCCTCCTATCAGCCCCCCCAGCAGCCTCATATCAGCCCCCCAGCAGCCTCATATCAGCCCCCCAGCAGCCTCATAGCCCCCAGCCATATGTCAGCTCCACTTCATCAGCCTAATGTCAGCCCCGAGCCTCATGCCAGCCCCCATGCTTCATGCCAGCCCCATGTCAGCCCCCAGCCTCATGCCAGCCCCATGTCAGCCCCCATGCCTCATGCCAGCCCCATGTCAGCCCCCAGCCTCATACCAGCCCCAGCCTCATGCCAGCACTAATGCCTCAGATCTAATGAAATTAAAAAATCCACTTACCTCTCCTGCTCCTGGACGCCGCTGCTCCTCTCTGCCCGCGCTCTTTCTTCTCCCTGTCGCCGGCTGTGCTGTGCACAAACACGGCGAGAAGTGATGGCCGTCTGCCAGCTATACGCTGGTAATGCTACAAGATGTGAAGGCAGAAGTTTGTAAATGTAGCACTGCTTCTGCGCTACCGCTCTATTACCCCGCTCTAGCCGACCAGAGCAGAGCACTGTCAGTCTGCTCAGAAAGGGACAGTTGCAAAGGCAGAGGCAGGGACAGTGACCGGTAGAGTGGAAGCTGGGTGAACCCCTCTCCTGACCCCTCTGGGATAAGTTTGGCTGTCAGTAATGCCAAATAAAAAGAAGTAAATATATATATATATAACAGGTGTCATTTTGTGGTGCACAAATACAGCGCTCTGGATATTTTTTCATTGAAGCGTAATTTCTGTTAGTGCCAAATCAGTTTGGTGAATTATATATGCGACCCATGTGACTGTTGTTTATTGGAGCAATTTATACAAAAACGAGTGTGTGCCTCAGAGTGAAATATAATAAAGCACAATATTTTGCCTTAAATTGGATATTAACATATAACTACTGATCCAACAATCCTATAATGGTGACAGCAAAGAAAAGAAAGGTTGATTCTCAGGGTCGATATTTCAAAGAGAAATGGACAAATGATTATTTTTTTGTTGAAGTTAAAGGTAAACCTGTGTGTCTAGTTTGTGGGGAAGCATTAGCAGTAATGAAAAAAGTCAATCTGGAGCGAAATAGAACATGTCCTATTCTTGTCCGCAAAACGGACAAGGATAGGCAATGTTACAATGGATCCGCAAAAAATACGGATGCCATACGGACGGCATCCGTTTTTTTTGCGGATCCGCAATTTGCGGACCGCAAAACACAACGTTCGTGTGAAAGAGGCCTAACAAGAAGTCGATTTTACTAGACTTCGATGTGACAGAGACAATGTTATTTGAGCAAGTTATACAGTGAGCGACCGAATCACAAAGTAGCTCAGGCCTGATATTGAGGGAGAGTTTGTGAAAGTGCATAGTGGCGGCTGCCGAGTTGTTACCACCAGACAATGTAAAATTATTTCGGAGTGTTAGTTTGTCTCGCAGAACTGTCTCAGATGGGATTACTGACTAAACACTAAATATTTAAGAATTCTGCAGGAGATTTGGAATTTTTCTCTCTTGCTTGTGATGAGACAATGGACATGAAATACTACCCAACTGGCCATTTTTGTTTGTACGATAACTGCAGAGTTTGACACACTAGAGGAACTACTGTCACTGGAAGCCATGCATGGCACAACAAGAGGTGAGGACTTGTTGGAGAGACTGGTTTTATCAATCACAAAATTTGGGTTAACATTTGAAAAGTTAAAGGGGTTTTAATATTGTTGACCTAGTGTCAGGATAGATCATCAATATCAGATTGGCAGGGTCTGACACCTGGCACCCCCGCCGATCAGCAGTATGAGGAGACTGTGCACGCAGTGTGCACGTGCCGTCCCCCTTCTCTCTTCCTGCTCAACGCTGCTTTGCCATATACAGCAGGGCGCGCGCCGTCTCCTCATACAGCTGATCAATGGGGGTGCCGGGTGTTAAACCCCCACCGATCTGATATTGATGACCTATCCTCGCTGATGAGGTTTACAGCTTTCAAAGTGCAGTTCTTATTCTGGGCCAGGATAAGAAATGAGCAAATTCGGTCATTAATTCAAAATTAAAAAACCCTCATTGCTCATAAAGAAAAAAGAAAAAACACAATCTATTTGCTCATATTTGAGCTTTAAAATAATCACAAAAAATTAAAAAAAAATGTAAAAAAAATATATAATATATAAAAAAAAGTTCAAATCACCCCCCTTTCCGTATAATTAAAAAATAAATACCTAGATAACAATAAATATAGACATCATGGGTATCACCGTGACCATAAACGCCTGTACTTTTAAAATATATAAAAAAAATTCCAATACGGCGAATTGTGTGGCGGAAAAAAGCGTCCAAATGGCGATTAGCTGGTTTTTGTCGCTTTTTTTTCTAAAAAAAATTAAATAAAAAGTGATCAAAAAGTCATACACACCCCAGAATGGTATCAATAAAAAGTTCAGATTGCCCCGCAAAAAATTAGCCCCTATACAGCTCCGTACACATAAATACCAAAAGGTTATAGGGGTCAAAATATGACAAAAAAAAAGGCCAACTTTATAATTATTTTATCACTATCAAAACACAGGAAAAACTATACATATTAGGTATCGCCGGATTCGTACTGACCAGTAGAATGAAAGTGACTGGTCATTATTAATGAACATTGAACGCTGTAAATAAGAAACCCGTAGAACTGTAGCGGAATAGCTTTTCTTTTGCAATTTCACCCGATTTGGAATTTTTTTCCCGCTTCCCACTACACCATATGCAATATTAAATGGTGGCGTTGGAAAGTACAACTTGTCCCACAAAAAACAAGCCCTCATACAGCTATGTGAACAGAAAAATAAAACAGTTATGGCTGTTTGAAGGCAGGGAGCGCAAAACGCAAAGCCAAAAAAACCTCCGGGACTGAAAGGGTTAACAACCACCAGTTTAAGGAGCTACTGAATGATCCTGACTCTGAGTATGGTGACCTTGTTTATTAGGGCTCGTTCACATCAGCGTTATGCTTTCCGTTTGTGTTTTCCGTTATAACATGGACAGGACTTTTTTTTCCGTTCTGCATAACGGAACTCAGACGGATCCGTTATGATTCTCATAGGCTTCTATTATGACGGATCAAAACGGAATGCCTTTAAAGGCTTCCGTTTTGACTTCCGTCTTATGGTTTCCGTTATTTTCCGTTATAACCATGTTATAACGGAAAACACAAACGGAAAGCATAACGCTGATGTGAACGAGCCCTTAACGTTCATGGTGGACATTACCAAGTACCTTTCAGAGCTGAATGTCAAGTTCCATGGCCCCACCCAGCTTCTCGGGTCGTTGCTTTCAAATGTGAAATCATTTGAAGCTTAATTTAGGCTGCGGAAAGTACAACTTGAAAAGAATAACATGGTGCATTTCCCCACTCTGGAAGGACAAAAACCTTCTACGACACTTGAGGATGCTGGTGAATGTGCGAAATTTATTGAGGCATTTAATGAAAGATTCAAGGACGTAAAAAGTAAACAAATGAAACTGAACATTTTTGCTACAACTTTCAATGTATAACCAGTAGATGTGCCTGATAGTCTAAAACATGAAACAATTCATCTGCAAAGCAATGATGAGCTGAAAGCCAGGTACAACAACCTCCCACTGCTTCAGTTCTATAAATGTTACATAACCAGTGATGAATTTCCTACTTTCAGGAGACATGCATTGAAATATGCATCTTTGTTCGGAACAACTTACTGCTGTGAGCAGTTCTTTTCAAGAATCACTATTAAATATAGCAGTCTAATTTTTAAGTTGAGAATTTTGTATGGCCTGTGAACGATATTACAAACATCCAAATGGCCCTCGGCAGCAAAACGGTTCCCCACCCCTGAAGTACGGGATAAATAGGTTTATATATTTTAATAGAATGGGCATTTTTGGACACGGTAGAAGAAAAATTTGGTGTTACTTTCTCGTGCTAAGTTAAAGTGTAACTGCCGTTTCATTTTTTATACCCTAATGTTATAGTACACCCTGCTGTAGAAATGCTTTTGTGCTTTAAAATGTAATCATTTTCAGTGCTAATAACTCCCACAAATGCGTGCTACTTTCCTATTCAGCAGCTCTCATCTCAGAGTGTTGCCATGTGCAGGTCGTCTCTAAACAAGAAACGGATTAGCACTGGGGGGACGAGCTCAGCCCTGAGTGCCTGGAGCTGGGCTGAGGCAGAAAGTGGAGGGGAGGAGGGCTGCTTTACATGCCGATATCTCTTGAATGGTGCCAGGTAGAAACATGCAACTGGCCTTGTTTAAAAGCAGACATTCCAGGCTTTCATACAGAATGAGTGGAACCGAGTGGAACAGCTTTTGTAAAATCAGTGATTTTTGTGCCAGCTTCTACATAAGATGACTTAACGCAGATCCAACAATATATTTTATATATTTTGGGACATGGTGATGATGACGACAATGATTTTTATTTTTTATTAATTTTAATATGAAGAAAGGAGTGTGATTTGAATTGAACAGTATTTTTAAAGTTTTTTCTTCACTTTTTAAAATCCGCATAGGGATGACTTACCATTGCATCCTATGGGACATTCACAGGTGTTCCACAGGTAGGACTCCATAGCCCTTGGAGCCTTCTGAGGGCCCTAAGCTGCCATAGCAATCTAATGGCTCCCTCTATCTCGTGCAGATGCCTCAGCCGCTGTGGTTGCGATTGACCATTGCATCTGATGGGTTAAAAGTCAGTTATTGCCAATTACAGACACGTCTCTGTAATACAGGCACTAAGCGGCTATGGCATCCATTCAGCTTCTGAGCGGGTGCCATGTTTACAGCCTTGGCTTCCACCGTACATTTATGGTGGACGTCTGGAAGCGGTTAAAATGAAACTCATTCCCCTTCTACCCCAATGTAGCTCAGGATGGGCCATCAGCATTCTAAGGGTTCTGCCACACATTGCGGCTGTGCTGCTGTATATGTACGGAGGATTTAGGGCCTTTAAAGGGAGTCTGTCACCAAAATTGGACGTTGCACACTGCTTACAATAAATGACCCCCAATGTTCTTGCGCCTAAATGGGCCCCCATTCTGAAGAAGGATGCTGTGTCCTCTAAAACGTTGTATTTCACATCAGACCTCAGATCAGACGAAAAATAACTAAATAGACTTTTCCGGACGGCACGCTGCACTCACCACTCCCTGGTCTTCTCCGGGTCTGTGTTGCACAGTGACCTGACTGTATTGTTAAGTGAATTCGAAAGATTTGTGAATGAATAAGTTTACGCAGGCTACGTGAATAATTATATTTACTAAGCGATTAAATATAGGATAAAACAAGGAAATCACATACAGAATAAAAAGTAAATAAACATCACAAGCCAATGGGGTGGAGACTCTGTTGATCTTGCTATAACCCATGGCTGTCTACCCCTGTTATAATACATGACCGACACCCCAGGGTGTACAAAAGAAATAGGGCAATCAGACTCAAGTCCTATGGACATGGAGGCCTGATCGAGTCTACTTAGACAAGGTGGGTTGCAGAGTTTTAACCTGTTAGCCCCTCCTCCAGTGTGCATCACTAATGTCTCTGAGATCACTCAGAAATGTCTTGTCTTATCAGCACAATTGGGGGATGGGTTTCTCTCTCTAACCCACTTTATTACAAGGGAAATTTATAAACTATTACACAGAGTATTAAACAGAATTAAAGGGGAGAACCAATCAGTTACTTAAAATACCCTTACAATACACCTGATGTCCCACATCTTCAAGTAATAGTGCGCGCCCTACCTCCTGACGCTGTACGCAATTAGAACAGTGCAGTATGCACCTGGAGAAGACCAGGGAGTGGTGAGTGCAGCTAGTGCTAGCAGCCCTTCACTCACTGCCCCCCACCCCATAATGGAAGCACTCACTAATATTCACTGTATAAGATGTACTGCTATTTACCCCTTACTTTTGGGGAAGAAAAGTGTGTTGTGTAAAACTAAAAATACAGCAAATTCCCTATCAGTATGCCTTTGTGGAGTGTGGAAAGAAACATGCCACCAAAGGAAGAACAAACAAACCATGCAGATGTTGTCCTTGGTCAGATTCAAACCTATGACCCCAGCGTCAGTGCTAACCGCTGAGCCACGGTGCTGCCCATAGAAGAAGTGCTGCCATCCTCCCTGTAAAATTTACACATAGACCATTCTTCTAAAGGTAACTGTATAGCAACGAGCCTTCCACGCACTCAGGTACCAAAACACATCTTTTTATTCTTTTAAGCTCTTTCTATCAGCATAGAATAGCGGTGCACAACCTTTTCGGGTAGGGGGCCATGCTGTCAGACACAACCAATCCCAAGGGCTGAAAATAAAATATAAATAGGTATCAACTGAAAACTTTATGTCATTGGTAGGACATGGAGCACAGTCGTGAGGACCCTGTGTAGGTATGTTGCATGACACCACTAGTTGTGGATGGAGGGGTTCTGCTATACCTTACAACTCTGTGCAGGTATGTGTCATCACTGCGGTAGGAGATGATAGAGCACTGGTATATAAGGACCCTGTACAGGTATGTGCCATGACACTGGAGATGATGGAGCACTGGTATATTACAGGTGTGTGCTAGGACACTGGTAAGAGATTATGGAGGACTGGTATATTACAGGTATGTTTCATGACACAGGTGGGAGATGATGGAGCACTGGTATATAAGGATCCGTGACAGGTATGTGCCATGACACTGGAGATTATGGAGAACTGGTATATTACAGGTGTGTGTAATGACACAGGTGGGAGATGATGGAGAACTGGTATATTACAGGTATGTGCCAGGACACTGGTAGGAGATGATGGAGCACGGGTATATTACAGGTTTGTGCTAGGACACTGGTAAGAGATTATGGAGGACTGGTATATTACAGGTATGTTTCATGACACAGGTGGGAGATGATGGAGCACTGGTATATTACAGGTTCGTGCCAGGACATTGGTAGGGGATGATGGAGCACTGGTATATTACAGGTATGTGCAAGACACTGGTAGGAGATGATGGAGCACGGGTATATTACAGGTTTGTGCTAGGACACTGGAGATGATGGAGCACTGGCACATTACAGGTATGTGCCCTGACACTGGTAGAGATGATGGAGCACTGGTATATTACATGTATGCACCATGACACTGGTGGGAGATGATGGAGCACTGGTATATTACAGGTACCTGCCAGGACACTGGTGGGAGATGGTGGAGTACTGGTATTTTACAGGTATGTGCCAGGACACTGGTAGGAGATGATGGAGCACTGGTATTTTACAGGTATGTGCCCTGAAACTGGTAGAGATGATGGAGCACTGGTATATTACATGTATGCACCATGACACTGGTGGGAGATGATGGAGCACTGGTATATTACAGGTACCTGCCAGGACACTGGTGGGAGATGGTGGAGTACTGGTATTTTACAGGTATGTGCCAGGACACTGGTAGGAGATGATGGAGCACTGGTATTTTACAGGTATGTGCCAGGACACTGGTAGGAGATGATGGCGCACTGGTATATTACAGGTATGTGCCAGGACACTGGTAGGAGATGATGGAGAACTGGTATATTACAGCTATGTGTCAGGACACTGGTAGGAGATGATGGAGCACTGGTATATTACAGGTATGTGCCAGGACACTGGTAGGAGATGATGGAGCACTGGTATTTTACAGGTATGTGCCAGGACACTGGTAGGAGATGATGGAGCACTGGTATTTTACAGGTATGTGCCAGGACACTGGTAGGAGATGATGGAGCACTGGTATTTTACAGCTATGTGCCAGGACACTGGTAGGAGATGATGGCAGCACTGGTATATTACAGCTATGTGCCAGGACACTGGTAGGAGATGATGGAGCACTGGTATACTTACAGCTATGTGCCAGGACACTGGTAGGAGATGATGGAGCACTGGTATATTACAGCTATGTGCCAGGACACTGGTAGGAGATGATGGAGCACTGGTATATTACAGCTATGTGCCAGGACACTGGTAGGAGATGATGGAGCACTGGTATATTACAGCTATGTGCCAGGACACTGGTAGGAGATGATGGAGCACTGGTATAACAGCTATGTGCCGGACCCTGTGGGGATAGGATACTAGTAGGTGGGCATGTGCCAGGCGACCCCCGTGGGGATAGGACCCTGTGGCAGGAGGTAATGCCCCCTCTCCATCACCTCCTCCTCCTCAGTACAGGGACTTCTTTTTCCAAGCTCCTCGCTGTTGCTATGGCTATGACTATTCCTGCAACGCAACACCCATGTGACCTGCTGTGCGATGGCTGCTGTGACGGGAGGTATGTCAGCTCACCGCCATGTAACTGGGATGATAGGGCGCAGCTGGCAGAGGGCATCCTGCAGGCCGCGGGCATGACGGGCGCCGGGTATGGGAGAGGTGTGTGTTAACTGGGCGCAGGGCACAGCTGAGGGAGCGGAGGCGGTCGTGTCTGGCCCGGACTCCTCTTGACATCGGTGCGTACATTGTATTACATCTTCTTCTATCTGTGCGGTGCACGGCGGAGAGAGGCTGCCATACTGCATGCCATAGACCGGGGCTGGGGTGGAGGACCGTTATGTATCAGTGAATTACACACTGACCATCTACAGGCGTCTCTGGTATAGGAGCCGGGCCCAGCGCATTGTTCCTGGAGCCTCTGACACGTATATCATATACATGTATGTACATCATGTGTCCGTATAGGACAGGTACAGTGCAGCATCCAGTGCGTATGTAAGTGTATCTATACAGCATGTGATGTCATACATGTTCTTGCAGATTCATACATCACACTGGCATGCATGTATGATCACATTAACATACACAGATGTATTCATGCACCACATGTTCATCCATCACATTTACATGTTTATGCATAGCATACCTGTACATCCATACAGCATGTGATATCATACATGTTCCTGCCATGTATATCATATACATGTATGTACATCATGTGTACGTATACAACAGGTACAGTGCAGCATCCAGTGCATACCTGTACATCCATACAGCATACAAATATCATACTAGCACATATGATACGTGTTCATGCGTGCAAACATCATGCATATTCATCCATCACATTTACGTGTTCATGCACTGCATACCTGTACATCCATACAGCATATGATAGCATACATGTTCATGCGTGCACACATGAATGCAGATTCATCACACTGACATGGTCATACAATACATGCATGTGTGATCACATTCACATACACATTTACGTGTTCATGCAGTGTATACCTGTACATCCATACAGTGTATGAATATCATACTAGCACATATGATGCATGTTTATAGGTGCACATTCATACATCACTCAGACATGGTCATACAATGCATTCATGTATAATCACATTAACATACACAGATATATTCATGTACCACATATGTTCATACATCACATATAACATGCAGATGATGCGTGTTAATGCATACAGGTATGTGTATGTATGTATATATATATATATATATATATGTTCATGCATATACATGTATTTTCATACAGCACATACTGGTTTACTGTAACCAGGAGCTCACTATGTGTAATGTACACGCTTACAGTCCTGGAATCAGTATACATGTACACGTGCTCTTCGGTGCCAGGCTGGATGCCTCCCGCAGGGAATTACTGATGAGTGCCATGTGTTTGGATGGCGAGGCGTCTCTCTTTGTCTTGTTGCCTCCATATTAATCACACAGTACTTCATCGTCCGTACGACACAGTCCATTGTTCACCTCGGCGGTGACTCATGGGTTAATGCAGACTAGTATACATCATGTACGCTAATGATGTTATCGGCCTGGGCACTGACGTGTGCATGGACCGGGGAGGACTTCCCTTTATTTCGGCTGAGGAATGAACATGAACTGTACGAGCCCCCTTCTCCAGGGCTAGGTCTCATATGATTTAATTCTGTGCATGATGATTAGGATCAGATTATCACATATTCTGGATTATTGAATGGTTAATGTACTGTACGGGCGGAGGACCTCAGGGGGCTTCCTGTTCTCTCTGCTCTTTCCTTTGCTTCTGGTTTGTGACATTACAGATTGCTCTGCAGTTAAGGGGTATTCCGGTTATATGAAGTTATCCTCTGTACGCCCATAGAGATGAATGGAGCAGCCAGGCACATGCTCCTCCTTCTGCTCCGTTTATTTCAGGGAGCTATGAGGGGTATATATGCACCCCATTCTTGTAATCGGCAGGGGTCCCAGTGGTAGAACCCCCTCTGATCTAATAGCCTCTATCCTGTGAATAGTGGATAACTTCATATAACCGCCTTACAGATCGCTCAGATCAGGCTATAGACTCTTTTCCCCACATTACAATGGTACCTTTGCTAGAGCTGTCCCTCACCGATCTCTCCGTAAAAAACACTTTTATAACATATGCTAATTAGCTTCTGCAAGTGCCCGGGGGTGGCATTACTGCCACTGGTGTCATATTTAGAGTTCATATTGCCATATGCACTTTAATGCCCCTCCCTCAGTTGATATCCATACAATGTAGGCTTGGTTCTCCGTACGTTTATTGTATACGTTGGGAAAAAAACTGCAGTACACTACGCTTTTCTATTCTGCAAAAAAAACATACACGTTAACATATACATTTATCTTTACAGTGGAATTCTATGGTGACAGATGCCACTGTATGAAATCCGTCTGAGGCATCTGTTAATGTATACTTTTTGTATATGTTATTTGGCATCTGTCAGCAGATTTGTACTTATGATACCGGATGTGTACACTTGGCAGCTGAAGACATCTGTGTTGGTCCCATGTTCATATGTGTCTGCATTGCTGAGAAAAATGAAGTATTAATATAGGCAAATGAGCCACTAGGAGCAACGAGGGCGTTGCTGTTACACCTAGAGGCTCTGCTCTCTCTGCAACTGCTGTGCCCTCTGCACTTTGATTGACTTTAGGAGAAGTCAGGACCAGGCGTAATCACATTTACATTGCTTGGCCTTGTCCATCAAAGAGATTGACAGAGGGCAAGGCAGTTGCAGAGAGAGCAGAGCCTCTAGGTGTAATGGTAACGCCCCCGTTGCTCCTAGAGGCTTATTTGCATATAAAACATCATTTTACTTTGCCAAGTGCACATATAACAGATCAGCCAGTGACATAGGTACAAATCTGCTGACAGATGTCCTTTAAACGTAACACAAAATGTGATGTGAATCCCTCCTTAGAAAGCTAATAGTAAAACAACGGTCAAACTCCCCCATACACAGGCACACTTAACCGAAAGCTACTCTGCAAAGAAAACAAAAAAATACCATGGAGCAGATTATACTAAGGCTGGCGTTATTAAGAACCCCACAGTGGTTAGGGCCTCATAAATTTAGTAAGAGGCGTACACCTCTTAATAATCAGGCGCTTCCCACCAGAGGTTGCGCTTAATTTTTCCTGGCAGAGTAAACATACTCCCCTTAGCATTTTTGAGTAGTTTCAGCCATAACTTTTTTTCTGTTTTCTGGCACAGCGAATTGAATTTTTAGTGACACCATTTTGTGGTGTTTGTAACTTATTAACTTTTATTACATTTTTTGGGTAGTAATGGAAAAGGAAGCTGATCAGCCATTGCTTTTTGCGCTCATATCTGTAATGCTCACCATGCAGTGTAACTACTGTGTTACTTTTATTGTATGGTCAGTACGATTACTGCAGCGCCAAATATGTATAGTTTTATGTGTTCTTTTGACTGCTTTTGCAGCTGACTGCCTACAGAGAAATTAAAACAAAAACAAAAAGGGAGGCAAACAACTGAGAGCCTTCCCTAGGTCTGGTCTTGTGCACCATAAGCCGGACCCCATTGTAGGTTGTATAAGATGAAACGTAGTGTTATAGGAGCACTCCTCCAAAAAGTGCCCCCCCCCCACATAGATTGTGAGCTCACCGATAAAGCACATATAGCCTTGGTGACTCACACACACTATAAAGAAGGATCAAGAGGAGGGGGAATAACATTAAAAGGACTTAAAGGGAGTCTGTCATCTCCGAAACACCCCCCGAACGAGAGTAAGTGTTGTATAGTGTAAGTGATGCTGAATCCAAATATGTAAGTTTTATCTTCATAGTCACTTCCATTCTGACGCTGTGCTCCCACAAACCTGCAGTAAAATGCACTCACTGGACTCTTCTTTGAGTCCTCTCCATTATGTGAGTGAGCACTGGAGTCCAGTGAGTGCATTTTACTTCAGGTTTGTGGGAGCACAGCGTCGGAATGGAAGTGAGTATGAAGATAAAACTTACATATTCGGATTCAGCATCACTTACACTATACAACGCTTACTCTAGTTTAGGGGGTGTTTCGGAGATGACAGGTTCCCTTTAAAAGGAACCTGTCATCTCCAAAACACCCCCTGAACTAGCATAAGTGGTGTATAGTGTAAGTGATGCTCAATCCAAATATGTAAGTTCAGGGCCGGCCTTTGGGGTGTGCGACCCGTGCGGTTGCACAGGGCGCTTCACTCCCGGCCACTTAAGGGGGCGCCCTGCCAGAGCGCCCCCTTAATGGCCCGGCCGTGCCCTGCAAGTGCCGCACATTTGGGGGCGGCGGTGGGGCAGAGGGAGATGAGCGCTTCCATTGTGGAAGCGCTCATCTCCATAGTCTGCCTTTGGAGATGCGGGGCAGGGAGGGAGAGGCGTCTCCCCTGCCCGTTCCTCTGATAGGCTGCAGGCCCTAGGCCTGCAGCCTATCAGAGGCCAGCTCAGGCGGCGCGATGACGTCATCGCGCCGCCTGAGCCGTACAGCGCGGGACACAGGCCGGAAGAGGCCTGCATCGCATCGCTGCCGGCTCCATGGAGGTAAGTAAGTGTTTATTTTTTTTTATGGGGGCATTTTTATTGGCACATGGGGGCATTTTACTGGCACAAGGGGGCACTGGGGGCATTTTTACTGGCACAAGGGGGCACTGGGGGCATTTTTGCTGGCACAAGGGGGCACTGGGGGCATTTTTTACTGGCACATAGTGGCATTTTACTGGCACATGGGGGCACTGGGGGCATTTTACTGGCACTGGGGGCATTTTACTGGCACAAGGGGGGCACTGGGGGCATTTTTATTGGCACATGGGAGCATTTTACTGGCACTGGGGCATTTTTACTGGCACTGGGGCATTTTTACTGGCACATGGGGCACTTTTACTGGCACATGGGGGCATTTTACTGGCACTGGGGGCATTTTTACTGGCACAAGGGGGCACTGGGGGCATTTTTATTGGCACATGGGAGCATTTTACTGGCACTGGGGGCATTTTTACTGGCACATAGTGGCATTTTACTGGCACATGGGGGTATTGTGGGCATTTTTACTGGCACTGGGGGCATTTTTACTGGCACTGGGGGCATTTTACTGGCACATGCGGGCACTGGGGGCATTTTTACTGGCACTGGGGGCATTTTTAACTGGCACATGGGAGCACTGGGGGCATTTTTCTGGCACATGGGGGCCACTGGGGGCATTTTTACTGGCACATGGGGGCACTGGGGGCATTTTTACTGGCACTGGGGCATTTTACTGGCACATGGGGGCACTGGGGGCATTTTACTGGCACATGGGGGTATTGTGGGCATTTTACTGGCACTGGGGCATTTTTACTGGCACTGGGGCATTTTACTGGCACATGCGGGCACTGGGGGCATTTTTACTGGCACTGGGGGCATTGTTACTGGCACTGGGGGCATTTTTACTGGCACTGGGGGCATTTTTACTGGCACATGGGGGCACTGGGGGCATTTTTACTGGCACTCGGGGGCATTTTTTACTGGCACATGGGGGCACTGGGGGCATTTTTACTGGCACATGGGGGCACTGGGGGCATTTTTTACTGGCACTGGGGCATTTCTTACTGGCACATGGGGGCACTGAGGCATTTCTTACTGGCACATAATTTGGGGGGCATCTATGGGGTGGGACACTTTTTACTGGCACATGATTTTGGGGGGGAATCAATGGGGGGTAACTTCTGGCACATTATTGGGGGGCACTTCTTACTGGCACATTGGAAGCATTATTACTTCTGGGGCACAGTGGGGACATTAGTACTGTTGGGGGCACTATTACTAACAAGTGCACTCTGGCAGAGAATTATTAGTTGGGACTTGTGGGGGGCACTATTACTGTGGGGGCACCCTGGCAAAGTATCAGCGCAGTTATTTCTGGGGAGCGTTATGTTTACTATATTACTGGGCGCACTATTACGGAACACTATTTGCTGGGCGCAGTTATTTTAGGACACTGTGTAAACTAAGATTTTTTTTTGTCAAACTGCAGAGATGAGAAATGGCTGAAAAATGGCGTCTGGTCTGAAAGGAGAAGATGAGGAAAGAGAAGATCTACATCAGAGGAGACGTCACTGGATGTAAGAGGTATGTGCGTTATATTAGTATATACCATTTAATCCTCAGGATTAACAAAAAACCCTTTTAGGGACCCCAGCATATTATGAATAAAACCTAACTTTTATTATTTATTAAATCATAAAAATTGAGGAAAGAAAAAATGTTAAAACTATCAGCCAATTGCCAGTCACTCTATGTTGATGTTATTTTTTACAGATTTGTAATATTGATCAGGAGTTAGTCAGAGCCACTCCTAATAAGAAGTGATACTTTATTACATTGATCACAATGTTACACTTGTTTGCTCTATTTAGCGTTCCATTATTGTAATAATCATGCTCCACTATACTCCCTAATCAAATAGCCTGGTCTATACTGCAGGGTTACGATATGTGCTGAACTCTGAGAGCCGCTGTTGGAACACACCCCGGTGAACACTGCCACTGGTCACCGGCAGTGTCCCTGTAGTCCCCGTGTATGGCTGTCAGTCACACGGGCTGACTGCTTACATGCGGCTCTCCTAATCAGCAGCTAAGACCGGACGGGTAAGTGCGCGATCCTCGCTGCGCTGTCCCTGCAGTCCCCGTGTATGGCCGTCAGTCACATGGGCTGACTGCTCACATGCGGCTCTCCTAATCAGCAGCTCAGACCGGACGGGTAGGCGCGCGAATCCTCGCTGCGCTTCAATCTGCCGTCGGGTACGATCCTTTTAGATCTACTTCACTAGCGCTTCCCCGCTGTCAGTTAGACTCGGCTACAATATAAGTTCTGTATATCCCTTGTCCATATTGCTGAATAAATTGACTGCCTAAAACTAAACGTCCTAAACATATCTCAACGTCCTAAACATATCTCAACATGTTTCGGACGTTTAGGACGTTGAGATATGTTTAGGACGTTTAGTTTTAGGCAGTCAATTTATTCAGCATTTATTCAGGGATATACAGAACTTATATTGTAGCCGAGTCTAACTGACAGCGGGGAAGCGCTAGTGAAGTAGATCTAAAAGGATCGTACCCGACGGCAGATTGAAGCGCAGCGAGGATTCGCGCGCCTACCCGTCCGGTCTGAGGCTGCTGATAGGAGAGCCGCATGTGAGCAGGTCAGCCCGTGTGACTGACGGCCATACACGGGGACTGCAGGGACAGCGCAGCGAGGATCGCGCACTTACCCGTCCGGTCTTAGCTGCTGATTAGGAGAGCCGCATGTAAGCAGTCAGCCCGTGTGACTGACAGCCATACACGGGGACTACAGGGACACTGCCGGTGACCAGTGGCAGTGTTCACCGGGGTGTGTTCCAACAGCGGCTCTCAGAGTTCAGCACATATCGTAACCCTGCAGTATAGACCAGGCTATTTGATTAGGGAGTATAGTGGAGCATGATTATTACAATAATGGAACGCTAAATAGAGCAAACAAGTGTAACATTGTGATCAATGTAATAAAGTATCACTTCTTATTAGGAGTGGCTCTGACTAACTCCTGATCAATATTACAAATCTGTAAAAAATAACATCAACATAGAGTGACTGGCAATTGGCTGATAGTTTTAACATTTTTTCTTTCCTCAATTTTTATGATTTAATAAATAATAAAAGTTAGGTTTTATTCATAATATGCTGGGGTCCCTAAAAGGGTTTTTTGTTAATCCTGAGGATTAAATGGTATATAGATATAAGCATATACCCTGAGGACTTCCCAGTAGGGGACAAATGTGTTAAATTGCGTTATATTAGGTTACATTTCAATATAGAAAGCTATAAATACAGTGCAGAGATATATAGTGTGATATAGAACAGTATAGAGAGCTATAAATACATATATATATATATATATATATATACTGTCTTACTCTACCTACCTATATCACTCTATATATCTCTGCACTGTATTTATAGCTCTATACTGTATGACGTTTAGTACTGTCCACTCGGGGGGGGGGGTGGGCGCCGAGAGAAAGTTTTGCAACAGGGCGCCATCTACCCTAAGGCCGGCCCTGTGTAAGTTTTATCTTCATACTCACTTCCATTCCGACGCTGTGCTCCCATAAACCAGCAGTAAAATGCACTCATTGGACTCTAGTGCTCACTCACATAATGGAGAGGACTCAAAGAAGAGTCCACTAAGTGCATTTTACTGCTGGTTTGTGGGAGCACAGCATTAGAATGGAAGTGAGTATGAAGGTACAACTTACATATTCGGATTCAGCATCACTTACACTATACAACGCTTACTCTAGCTCAGGGGGTGTTTCGGAGATGACAGGTTCCCTTTAAGCCCAACTATTGCTTGAGGTACTAGATACAGTATTGAGGCCCCACCCCGGCTCAGAGCCCCTCCCACACATTGATCAATCAGACATAGTACACGGGCATAGCACGGTACATTACCTCCTGCTCGGCAGGCCGTACCTAAGTACATGGTGGTTCAAGACAAGGGTGCAAAAGCACCTTTCGTTACACTGGGGATCCCGGTGGTCCCTCAGAGAGAGGTATTCTGAGAAATAACAGTAACGTACTGCAGGTATGAACGCATTTCCTAGTGGACGCTTTTGACAGCTTTTTCACAATAACTGTCACGTGCAGGTGTGTGTGGGGGGGAACCAAACTGAGCGTAGGAGGGAAAGGAGATTAGGCCTAGAAACTAAGGAAGGAAGATGGACACCTCCTACAGGAAACCCTGGCTCAATTCCTGTCTGTCTACCAGTATGAACAGGCCTCAAATGTAGGCAAGTTCATACACAGGAACCTAAACACTGAACTGACCCTATAGGACCCTAGAACTAATGACAGGAATGAGTCTACCTATTCCTCCAAAAGGAAGGACGAACAGGAGTCTCCCTTAGACCTAATAACAAAACACACAGAAGGGAAAAGGAAACTTATCTTTCAATGAAGAAATGGAGGCTCCAGGATCTCAGCTGAGAGCCAAGACCAAACCACCACAATATCCACTGAAGTAATAAACCGCAAGGAATAGTGGGAGAAGAAGCAATAAATAGGGGAGGGACAATTACCACACCAGGAACACCTGAGGAAAAGGGCGTGGTAAATACCAACAACAAAAAAGGAAAACATGTCAGATTATACCACGTGTAGCCAATCTGACAGTCCTCCTGTCATAGGAATGTCTGTGACAGTACCCTACCTTCTACGGGTGACCTCCGGGCACCCCGGACCAACTTTGTCTGGATAAGACCTGTGAAAAGCTTTCACCAAACGACTGGCATTCACGTCAGATGCCGGTACCCATGTCCTCTCCTCTGGTCCATAACCCTTCCAGTGAACAAGATATTGAAGAGTTCTGCGAAGAACTCGAGAGTCAATAATCTTGGCGATCTGGAATTCCAAACTGCCGTCCACCATGACCGGCGCGGGTGGCAAGGGAGATGGCTCCAAAGGTTCAACATATCTCTTTAACAAAGATCTGTGAAACACATTATGGATTTTCAGAGCCTGAGGAAGTTCAAGACGAAATGCTACAGGATTAATAATGGCAGTGATCTTATATTGGACAATAAATCTTGGACCCAACTTCCAAGAAGGAACTTTCAACTTAATGTTTCTTGTGGACAGTCACACAGAATCACCCACTCTTAGGTCCGGACCATTCATACATTTCCTGTCAGCCACACGTTTGTACTTGTTGCCCATATTTAACAAGTTACTTTGAATTTTCCGCCATATAGATGACAATGATGACGAAAAACCTTCTTCCTCAGGGATACCAGAGGTATCTTAACCAGAAAATGTGCCAAACTGCGGGTGAAAGCCATATGCACCAAAAAACGGCGACTTGCCAGTGGACTCCTGTCTACAATTGTTTATGGCAAACTCCGCCAGAGACAAAAACAAGGACCACTCCTCCTGATTCTCAGAGACAAAACATCTCAAGTAAGTCTCCAGACTCTGATTAGTACTCTCTGTCTGTCCATTCGTCTGAGGATGAAAAGCGTAGGAAAAAGACAGTTGTACCCCGAGCCGAGTACAGAACGCCTTCCAGAATCTGGACACAAACTGAGTCCCACGATCCGAGACCACATTAGTGGGAATGTCATGAAGTTTCACAATGTTGTCAACAAACACTTGTGCAAGGGTTTTAGCATTAGGGAGTCCGGGCAATGCAATAAAGTGCGGCATTTTACTAAACCGATCTACAACCACCAGAATAACTGTCTTTCCAGACGAATTAGGCAGATCAGTTACAAAGTCCATAGACAAGTGAGTCCATGGTCTGGACGGGATGGGCAACGGGAGTAGGGGTCCAGAAGGTCGAGTATGTGTCACCTTAGCGCGAGCACAGACACTACAGGCCAACACATAGTTCTCAACACACTTACGCAGCCCTGGCCACCAGAATCTACGAGAGATGAGGTCGACAGTGGATTTACTCCCAGAGTGTCCCGCAAGCACCGTACAGTGATGTTCCTCAAACACCTTGTGACGCAATTCAGATGGAACAAACAATTTCCCAGGGGGGCAAGACTCCGGTGTGTCTCCCTCGGCCTCAAATACCTTAGCCTCAAGATCAGGGTAAAAAGCAGATATCACCACCCCTTCAGACAGTATAGGGCTCCGATCTTCAAAATCACCACCTCTGGGAAAACTATGTGACAAGGCATCTGCCTTGACATTTTTAATACCAGGACGATACGTGACAATGAAATTGAATCTGGTGAAGAACAAAGACCATCTGGCCTGCCTCGGGTTAAGTCGTTTCGCCAACTCAAGGTAAGCCAGGTTTTTGTGATCTGTGAATACCGTGATTGGGTGAATCGCCCCTTCCAACCAATGACGCCATTCCTCAAAAGCCAACTTAATGGCCAGTAACTCTCTGTTACCCACATCGTAATTTCTCTCCGCAGCAGAGAGTTTTTTCGAGAAAAAGGCACAAGGGCGCCATTTACCTGGTGACGGACCCTGTGACAAAACTGCTCCTACCCCCACATCGGATATGTCAGCCTCCACAATGAAAGGTTGTGACACATCTGGCTGCACCAATATAGGGGCAGAAGAGAAGCACTCCTTCACAGCGGAAAAGGCTCGCAATGCTGCATCAGACCACACTGAGATATCCGTCCCTTTCCTAGTCATGTCAGTTAAGGGTTTAACTATTGTCGAATAGTTTTTAATAAACATTCGGTAATAGTTGGTGAACCCCAAAAACCGCATAAGAGCCTTCAAATTTTCAGGTCGATCTCTGTCCAATACAGCACGGACGTTCTCTGGATCCATTCGAAAACCTGAAGATGACAGCAGGTATCCTAAGAATTGCATCTCGTGTACAGCAAAGACACATTTCTCTAATTTTGCGTACAATTTGTTGTCTCTTAAGATCTCCAACACCTGTCTCACGTGATCCTGATGTGTCACCATATCTGGAGAATAAATTAGTATGTCATCCAAATACACGACTACAAACCTCCGCACAAGATGATGAAAGATGTCATTGACAAAATGCTGGAAGACAGCAGGAGCATTGGTCAACCCAAAAGGCATGACCAGGTTCTCAAAGTGGCCCTCAGGAGTGTTAAAAGCAGTCTTCCATTCATCCCCTTCCTTGATCCTCACCAGATTATATCCCCCCCCTTAAAGGGAATCTGTCAGCTCTGAAACATCCTCCAAACTAGAGTAAACGGTGTATAGTGTAAGTGACGTTGAGTCCGGTTATGTAATTTTTATCTTTAAACTCCCTTCCATTCCAACGCTGTGCTCCCACAAACATGCAGTAAAATGCACTGAGAGGACTCCGGTGCTCACTCACATAATGGGGAGGACTCACAGAAGAGTCCTCTCAATGCATTTTACTGCTGGTTTGTGGGAGCACAGCGACGTAATTCGAAGTGAGTATGAAGATAAAACTTACATAATCGGATTCAGCATCACTTACACTATACACCGCTTACTCTAGTTCAGGGAGTGTTTCGGAGCTGACAGGTACCCTTTAAGTTCAACTTGAAGAACACCTTGGCATCAACAATCTGGTTAAACAAATCTGGAATCAAAGGAAGGGGGTAAGGATCACGGACAGTAATTCGATTGAGTTCACGGAAATCCAGACATGGCCCAAGAGTTCCATCCTTTTTATTTACAAAGAAAAACCCAGCTGCCACTGGAGATTTGGAAGATCTTATATGTCCTTTAGCCAAACTGTAAGCAATATATTCTTTCATGGCCGTTCTCTCAGGTCCAGAAAGGTTATACAGCCTAGATTTGGGCAACTTCGCTCTGGGGATAAGATTGATAGGACAATCGTATTCCCGATGTGGGAGGTAAATCCTGACATCCACCTTCAGAAAATACATCAGCGAAATCAGATATAAAAGTTGGAAGTGTCTTAGTGGTTAACGCAGAAGAAGATGTATTAAGACAATTGTCAATGCAATAATCACCCCAATCCAGAATCTGTCTAGTATGCCAATCGATGGTTGGATTGTGTTTGCTTAACCACGATAAACCCAGCACCACAGGAACAGGAAGACCCTCCAATACAAAACACGAAATGAGTTCCTGATGAAATTCACCCACTCTTAATCTGATATCATGCACCATCTGAGACAAATACTTTTCAGAAAGAGGCGCAGCATCAATAGCAAACACATAAATCTTCTTCTCCAATGCACTCGGAGGCAATCCATGCATACGGACAAACTGAGCATCAATCAGGTTCACCCCTGCCCCGCTGTTGATAAACACCCCAATTCTCACAACCTTTGACTCTAGCGCCACCTCGGCAGTCAGGAGAAAACAGGTACTACAGAATGAAGACAAATGCACATTTTCTGTCTCTCCACCCACTCCTCCTCCTTTTTTCTCTTTTAGAGACTGAATGCATGGACATGCGTTGATAAAGTGTCCTTTCTGTCCGCAGAAAAAACACACTCCCATTTTATTACCAGAATGCTCAAAGGTGGAAGCAGGAGTAGCCCCCCCTAACTGCATGGGTTCGTCCCCAGACATCAACCCAGGAGTACCTTCACCCAAAGTGTCATAGGAAGACAATACACTATGTGATAGTACGTCCTGAGAGCGGGGGCCCCTAGATCTCTCTCAGGCGTCTATCCATGCATACAGCATAGCGGCTTCCAAAGCGGCTTCATAGTGGCTTCCAAAGACACTGGAGTTTCATGAAAGGCCAAAGCGTCCTTCAGCCTTTCTGATAACCCTTGACAAAACTGACTACGGAGAGCCGGATTGTTCCATTCGGTATCCGTAGCCCACCTCCGAAACTCAGCGCAATAGATCTCAACAGAGCGCTCACCCTGACGAAGGTCACGTAACTTGGTCTCGGCCAGGGAGATGCGATCCGGGTCATCATAGATAAGCCCCAAAGCATTGAAAAATAATTCCACCGACTGGAGAGACTGCGATTCAGTCTGCAGAGAAAAGGCCCATGACTGTGCATCTCCCTTGAACAACGAGATCACCACTCTAACTCTCTGTTCCTCATTACCAGATGAATGTGGACGCAACCTAAAGTACAATTTGCACGCCTCCCCTGAACAAAATAAAGTTATCACGTCCCCCAGAGAATCTATCTGGGAGAGTGACTTTAGGCTCCAGACAGGCCTGGCAACCACCACCCCCGGGACCAACAGCCTGTGGTCTCTGAATCTGGGTGACGGTCGTGCGGAGGTCAGCTACCTCCAAAGACAGCCCCTGCAGCTGCCCGGCGAGTACAGCAATAGGATCCATGGCTGTACAGATACAAACAACAAAGTGACGGTAATTGGCGGTTTATAATGTCACGCGCAGGTGTGTGTGGGGGGGGGGAACCAAACTGAGCGTAGGAGGGAAAGGAGATTAGGCCTAGAAACTAAGGAAGGAAGATGGACATCTCCTACAGGAAACCCTGGCTCAATTCCTGTCTATCTACCAGTATGAACAGGCCTCAAAGGTGGGCAAGTTCATACACAGGAACCTAAACACCGAACTGACCCTATAGGACCCTAGAACTAATGACAGGAATGAGTCTACCTGTTCTTCCAAAAGGAAGGAAGAACAGGAGTCTTCCTTAGGCCTAATAACAAAACAACAGGGAAAAGTAACAAAACACACAGAAGGGAAAAGGAAACTTATCTTTCAATTAAGAAATGGAGGCTCCAGGATCTCAGCTGAGAGCCAACACCGAACCACCACAATATCCACTGAAGCTATAAACCGCAAGGAATAGTGGGAGAAGAAGCAATAAATAGGGGAGGGACAATTACCACACCACACAGGAAAAGGGTGTGGTAAATACCAACAACAAAAAAGGAAAAAATGTCAGATTATACCACGTGTTGCCAATCTGACAGACCTCCTGTTACCTGTCATAGGAATGTCCGTGACAATAACAGCACGTCTCATGCAAAAATAATATTCTTCTTATATCGCCACGTTCCAGCACTCATAATGGTTTCAGTTTTGCTCTGATGTTACTGTATGAGGGCCTGTTTTTTACAGGCGAGATGTGGTTTTCATTAGGACCACTTTATGAGGTACATTGGATTTATAGATTAACATTTATTATTATTTTGGGAGGGGGTGAAAAAAACATTTCCATTTGTATTTTTTTATGTTGACATAACGTTTTATCTTTACTATCTGGATTGTGGCAAACACATTGATATTGTGTGTGTGTGTGTGTGATTTTTACCACTTTTACAAAATAAAACCACTTTTTATGGAAATAAAGTTTTTTTTTTTAAAACTTATTAAAGGGGTTATCTAGGTTCAGACTATGAATGAATGGAGCATCTGAGCTTTTGACAGTCTGATGCTCCCCCTTGCCCTGCGTTAAATCGCACAGGCCAAGAGAATTTTCTTGAGATCCGGTGACATACTGGGCTCTCCATGGCTAAGCTAGGTGGAGGCTTCAGCGCTGCCCTATCCTGTTTAACCTGTTTTTACAGGCTAGGGCAGCACTAAAGCCAGCCCATTAGTGCCTGTGACGTCACCCGGATCACTGCTAGGAGGAAGCCTCCGCCTAGCAGTGTCCAAATGTAAACAAACAGTCCTTGTCCTGTGTGATGCAGCGCAGGGCAAGGGGGAGCATTGGAGCATAAAAATCTCAGATGCTCCTCTCATTAATGGAGAATGAGTGCAGATCGTTTGTGTCGGACAACCCCTTTAACTTTATTTATTAACATTAATTATTCTCTTTTAGTCTCACTAGGGGATATAATAAAAACAGCAACACCGGTTGCAGTCAGCTCACCATCATAATAATAGTTACATTTAATATTAAAGGATACGTTTTATCTTCAACCTCAAAGTGGTGGTATCACCCTTTTTCTATGATGGCTTTTATAATGTGCTGCTATCACAGTACCAATGGCAGGCTGTTTATTAGGCTAGGCCTGTGACACAGTCTAAAGCCTCATTCACACGTCCGTGCCTAAATCCGTTAAAAAGGTGGTCAATGATGCCTCCATGAAGATGTCCGTGAAGGATCCGTGTGTCTGTTTTTTTGCTGTCCGTGTGCCATCTGTGTTTCACGGACAGGGGCGGACGGGGAACTTAAAATGGCCCTGGAAAAAATACTAACGCGGCCCCATTTTGTAGTCTGGTCCAAATTGATGGAAGGCAGGGCCAGCAATACCATATTGTCCCAACACCCCAACGTAGCCAAATATCACAGTCCATCAAAAAAATACTACCAGCATCACAAAATATATCCGCAAAAACTTCCACTGGCTGGCCGTGAGGAGGGCTCAGGCGGCCCCCTGGGCATCAGCCCACCAGGAAATTTCCCTGTAAGGTCTATGGCCAATCCGCCCCTGTTCACGAACACTGCACAGCTGATAAATAATTTTCAAAGCATCTCTTCCTAATGATCTGCGAACAGGGATGGCATCCGTGTTGCGTCCATGGTTTTCACAGACCCATACACATAATGTGTAAAGCACACTTCCGTGGAACACTGACGTATGAATGAGGCTTTATAGACCTACAGTTACATCAGACCTGGAGGCTAGGGGTGGGCCAAGATCCGAAGTCAATTTGTTCCCCAACTTCGTTTTAATGCTGTATGGAGACCTGTCTCCGTCCAGTATTAAAATGTATGTGCTGCGGCGAACCAAAAATTTGTTAAGTCTGAAGTCTTGCGAGACTTCAGTAAATAACTTAGGATTTAGATTCCACAACTTTAAAAGTAGATCTCTGTACAGCATTAAAACGATATTGGATCTGAAGCCCACCCTACTGGAGGCCTTTGTTAGGCCCTTGGCAGTGTATTGACATCCTAGAGTTCCATTCACGGGGGACTATGGTGACCAAGGGAGCCCCCTTCCTATGTCTAACTGCCTAGATGCCGTGGTCACTATGGACTGCAGCATCTCGGGGGGGGGGAAAGTGCCTGGCACAGGCGTTATCTCCAATCCTGGCTGTTAAAGAGGGAGCCTGGCTTCTGTCTCAAGTGTAAAAATACACAAGACTTTTTGCAAAGTATAAAATTGCTTGTGCAGGAGTTATTGTGACCTCTGCCTCACAATTTGCAGCCTGTGTAAATGCGTGCGTCTGTGCTCTCTCCCTGAGGATTGACGTCTGTGGGTGCACTGTGTGTACCCCACAACACACAAGATTGCGCTGTACTTCTAATGTGCCCCTACTCCACCTCAGGATTATGCTGTGCTGCCTGCCTCTCCCCCAGGATTGTGCTATGTTTCCTCCCAGCCAGGATTGGCTTTGCTGCCTTTGTGCCCCCACCCCCAGGATTATGCTGTACAGTATACCCCCCAACCCTAGATTATGAGTGCTGCCTCCAAGACCCCCACCCACTCACATCCTCTGACTCTCCTCTTCTGAGGACTTGACAGGTCTTGACTATGGAGAAGTCTAGTCTTCAGTTCTGTGTGCGGGCTGTGGCAGCTTGCTTCTTCCACCCAGGGGCAGGTAGCACCCAGGGGCCAGGGCCATAACCTCCAGTCCTGGACTTCAGATGATAGTGGCAGTGGCGCTCAAGGGCGGTCATTTGGGCAGGTAACACAACGGCTCCTGCTTCCTCCTTGGCGGCACTGCTGTCTTTCACTGGAGTGGTGTGCTACCCCGCTCACAGCTCCCTTCTACTCCACCAATCAGACTAACATTTAGCACCACAGGAGAGGAAGACGCAGAGGCAGCTGGATTGTCCATGAGATTCAGGTCCTTCACAGTTCACACTGCAGCCTGAAAATACCTTACTGCTGTTGGTCCCACACAATCCCACCCCCACCCCCACCCCCAGTCACCTGATTACCAGGTCAGGGGGAAAGAATGTAAGAATAACAAAATTGACTCTTTGGTGCGATCCTCCTACTCGGCAACACCCTAGGCACTGGACATCCAGTGCCTACTTGCACATGTGGCCCAGAGTTAATTGCTGGATTATTATACTGCCCATACACATTACATCAATCTCAGCCAAACCTTTTAATTTTGACTGACTATTTAATCCAAAAGCAGATGTTGGGAGAGATAAGAATCAGGCAGATCTTAGATCAGATATACTACTGCCAGAAGTGCCGGGCGGAGGCGTTATCTCTTCTTCTCATTCACTACATATACATGTTTGGCTGAGTTGAGCAGTCATATATGTAGGATGATCAGGAGAGATGGCTGTCAGGTGACAGTAATCTTATGTATATGGCCAGCATTAGAAATGTCTGGTCTGTTGGATGCTAGATTATTTTTAGCTGTAGTTGGCAGGAAATGCAAAATAGTTAATATTTTCCTATATGTAGTATACTTATCAGCGACGTACCATTCTAGAGCATGTGATAGCTGAGGCCAGTGTTTGGCCCCCAGCAGTAACGAAACAAAGCCAAATCCAGTTTGGCGAGGACTGGAGGCACCAGGAACAGGGCAGGTATGTGAGAATGATGGGATTGTGGACAAGTGAAGTTTTTCTTTAATTGGCAGAAGGCATTTTGCATTGACCAAAATTTCACATTCAATGTGAAAAATTAAATTCATACATGATATAGTACAAGACAGTACCTTTCTAAATAGATAGAATCAGCCCTGTACCTGGGCCCAGAGATCTCCACATTCACTGCTACAATTACTAGATTGTCTTCAGCCTGGAAGTTCAGGGGGTGTGTCCTTTCTCAGAAGGTGTTTCATTTCTGCTGCAGCTCTCTCCCTGTAAGGCTAGGGCAACACTGCTGGATTTGTTGCGACTGTCGCGGCTATCCCATTCATTTCTATGGGATCACCGCTACTCAGCAATCCTGGCCTCGACAGGTGTCGCGCGACCAGTGTCGCCGTGTAGCCCTAGCCTAACTGAGACAGCTTCTAACAGAACACATGGCTGGTGGCGTTGAAGATTTAAACTGAGCATGTTCAACCAGTTCAGTGAGACAGACAAAAAAATAAGGATAAGAGCAAACAGCAGGTGGCGCTATATAGTTACATTTTATTGAATAGCTTATATGCAATTACAAATGTATTCAGATCCAGGTGCTGGTTTGAAAAATGTAGAATATATGTTTTGTGACACAACCCCTTTAGCTGACCTGTGGCTTAACTGAAGATCATGGCGGTATTTAACTTGATTGTTAACGGTTGCGGATTTTTATCCATAAAACTGCTGTTTACTTGCTACTTGCAAAACTGCATGGCCATTAACTATCAGATTGAAAACCGCATATAGGGGATAAGTGGGACCCCCATGATCATGGGAATGGGGCCCATGCTCCCTGTTTGAATTGAAGAGCAGATGCGTGTTGATATCCACCGCTCCATTGAACTCTGTGGAACTGCCTCGGCTATCTCCACCAGACCCATAGAGCTGAATGGAGCGGCAGTGCCCATGTGTGACCTCTGATTCATTCATGCTGAGGAGTACAGCACCCTGTTCTAGTGATTGGCAGGGGCCCCAGTGGTCGGACTCCTCCTGATCAGCACGCCAATGCTGGATCTGTACCATTCCAGATCTCTTCCCCAGTGACATGAGGTGTGGCTCTGTTTGTCTAAGGCAGGACACATCACCTGCTCGTCACTTCCTCTCTTCTAGTTTAATACCATTCTCACACTATCTATATTTCACAATATAACCTTAGACACACAGGGACTGGAGTGGACATTGGGAACATTCATTATGGCCTGCTGTAAACTTCATCTAGTTAAACCTACATGATAAAATGAGCAGAGAGATAATGTTCTTGCACTGTCATCTATGGCACCAAGCAAGTTGTAAGTTACATGTGGTGAATTACGTGCTCAGTCAGTACAAACCAACTATGATAAATGTGAACACACATACACAAGCTAATTTCATAGGAAGCCAGTTAACCTACAGTTATATTCTTTGGAATGTGGTGAGAATCTGGAGAACCTTAAAGAAGAACTCCCGCAAAATTTTTTATTCCATGTCCTGCTAGAAATGTACATGATTTGATCTGTAGTGAATGTCATTTTCTTACTAGTGTCTGTATTTGGGAGTTATATCTCCCTGATGTTTCTCACCTGTGTCATGTGACTAGAAATCAGACCCACCAACTCACACAGCATCTTATGTGTGGACAGGAAGTCTAATTCTCTATGCATTCCTATGGGAGCCTCACTTTCAGTCTCATAGGAATGAATAGAGAAGTGACTGGCTTCCTGTCCTGTGTCAGTTGGAGGTCAGGGAGATTGTCACATGACCCAGCTACAATTAGAAGAGAGGTGATAACCCAGAAATGCAGTCTCTGATAAGAAGATTGCATTCACTGTAGATTACATCATGCACCTTTCTAACAGGTCAGAGAATAAAAATTTTTGCGGGAGTTCTTCTTTAACCCTTTCAGTACCCGAGGTTTTTTCGGTTTTGTGTTTTCATTTTTCTTCCCTATTTTCTGTGAGCCCTAACTTTTTTATATTTTTGTTCACATAGCTGTATGTGGGCTTATTTTTTGCAGGACAAGTTGTATTTTCTAATGCCACCATTAATTATGGCATAAAATGTAGTGGGAAGCGGTAAAAAAATTCCATAAAGGGGGGAATTGGAAAAAATTCCTCCACCGTTTTACGGGTTTTGTTCCCACGGCAAAACTGACCCGTGCCCTTCGTTCTCTGGGTCAGTACGATTACAACGATACCCCATATGTGTAGGTTTGTTATGTTTAACTAGTGTAAAAATAAATTTAAACTGAAAAATTTGGAAAAAAAAGTTTTTTTTCTTACATCATCATATTCTGACCCCCATAACTTTTTTTGAGTTACATCCACTGAGCTGTTTAGGGGCTAATTTTTTGCGGGACAATCCATAGTTTTTATTGATACCATTTTAGAGTGTGTGACTTTTTGATCACATTTTATTACATTTTTTTTGGGTTAGGCTACTTTCACACTAGCGTTTTTAAATTCCGGTATTGAGTTCCGTCATAGGGGCTCAATACCGGAAAAAAACGCTTCAGTTTTGTCCCCATCCATTGTCAATGGGGACAAAACCGAACTGAAGACAACGGAATGCTCCTGAAAGCATTCCGTTCCGTCTTCAGACCGGAGAACAAACCGCAGCATGCTGCGGTTTGCTCTCCGGTCCGGGCATCCGCACCAAGACGGATCCGGAATGACCCCCAATGCAAGTCAATGGGGACGGATCCGTTTGGTGTGACACACCAGTAATCCGGATCTGTCCTCCATTGACTTGCAATGGGGGGTCATTCCGGATCCGGCTACAGAGAAACATACAGACATACATACATACATAGACATACATACGGAGTGCTGCTCCGGCTCCACACATGTGTCAGCGGCAGTACGGATCCGTGCTGCCGCTAGTGTGAAAGTAGCCTAAGAGAAGTAGTGAAAAAATGGTAAATCGGCCATTTCGACCCTTTTTTCCATCACGCAATTCGCCATATTGGAATTTTTTTTGATATTTTAAAAGTACAGGCGTTTTTGGTCGCGGTGATACCCATGATATTTATATTTATTGTTATTTAGGTATTTATTTTTTAATTATACAGAAAAGGGGTGATTTAAACTTTTATATTTTTTTATTTTTCAACTTTTTTTTTATTTTTTGTGATTATTTTAAGGCTCATATATGAGCATATAGATGTTTTTTACTTTTTCATTTTGAGCAATCAAGGATTTTTAAAACTCCATTTTAAGTCCCTTTTGCTCATTTCTTATCCTGGCCTGCCTTCTGGTGGCCAAAATAAGAATTGCAGATTGAAAGCTGTAAACCTCATCAGCGAGGTTTACAGCTTTCAGATCATGTGCAGATACCCCGATTGACCACACGGCGCATCTGCACAACATCCGGAAGCGTGCGCTTCCGGGTTTTTAGCGCTATTAGATTAGATTAATGTCTTTAGTTATCGATCGTCTATATTGGTAAGTAGCGGCAAGTCTCTGCTGTTTGAAACAGCAGAGACTCGCTGGCCATGAAGCCCGCCGCATGTTCGAGCGGGCTTATGTTCCCACATCGCTCCAGCGCCGTACATGTACGGCGCTGGTACCGAAAGGGTTAAGGAAGCCCATGCAAACACGTGGAGAACATACAAGATGTACGCAGATGTTGTCCTTGAATCAAGGACCCCAGTGCTACAAAGTGACAGGGCTAACCACTGAGCAACTGTGCCGCCCTTAGAATACCAGAATGTCTACTCCTTGTCACTGCTTGTCATGGTTGATTGTCTTTTAAGACTTAGGTTAAGTTGGTCTTAGGTTAGATTTCAGTCGATCTTCAGAGTATCTAATTTTCAGTTTCACACTGAAGCGTCCAGTTGCTGCTTTGGCTGCTCGATGTATAGGGTTATCCTGACAGCTCATAATCACTTATTATAGTGAAATTGTTGTCAAGCTGATGAGAATATGGCTTAAACTGAGTGTTTATAAGCTGTCAGGAGTCCAGAGATAAGTGATATACATCGAGCCATCAGAGCATCTACTTGACAGTTCAATGTAAAACTGAACGCAAGATACTCTGCAGGTAGACTGAAACTTAACTACTACTTGTAGGAGAAAAACTGGGTTTTAGAACAGTTTTCAACTCTCCAGGACGTATCGTTCCTGAGATATTCCCAAAAAATGCATTAGCCAATAGTAGCCTGGTCACATGACCCTTATCAGCCAATAGAAGCTCACAGGCACACATCAGGTTTCTATGACAACCGAGCCAGTTCACTGCTTTAGGTCTGCATTAAAGAGGCAGAGCACTGTGGATGACAATGGTATAACTATAACTTATGTTTTAGACTAACTCATCATCAATCATTACCTCATATAATGTAAATTTTACATATTTACTGTTCAGTAGTAATAAAAGATGTTTTCTTCCACTGCTACCCACCTTCCTCCTAAATTACTATGGCATCGACCTGTAATTCCGGCCACTGTCAAAAGAAGGACTTAAAAGCACCACCCCCAGATCCCACTAAGTCACGCCCCTGACTCAGTCAGGCCACGCCCCTTCCATGCTGCATTTGACCGGGATTAAAAATATTGGTAAAAATCACCTTCTGTCAGTTGCAGGGGTGGGGGGAGGGTGACTTTGTCCCTGCAGCTCATTGCTTAGACTGCACAGTGCTGCTGCTGAGAGTGCTGCTGCTGTGTCCATCCAGGCCCTGTGCATGACAGAGGACAGGGAGTCTGAAAGCCAGACCTTCCAGCCTAAAACAAGACCTCTGGCCACCCTAGGGGCAGGCTGATGTTAGGGTGGCCAGATGTCCAGCTTTAGGCTGGACAGTCCAGTTTTCTGGCTACCTGTTCTCCGTCCGACACAGTGCCTGGACAGACACAGGGATGTCCACCCTTTCACTAGCTCACACTCAGACAGCTTCTCCTCCATGTCTTCACGGAGCCAGGGGGGGGCGTGACCTCATGTTTAGTGATGTGTCTTCATGGGAACTGGGGGCGCTGTTTCACGTTTGGGGGAATGGCCGGTGAGGTCTGGCTTTCTGGGGTGAAGACAGTGGCCACTCTAGCTGCTGTGGAGGTCACAGTTAAAGGGGCGGGCTTCTGTAGAGGTCACTGTTAAAGGGGTGGGCAGCTGTAGAGGTCACTGTTAAAAGGGCAGGCTGCTGTAGAGGTCACTGTTGAAGGGGCAGGCTGCTGTAGAGATCACTATTAAAGGGGCGGGCTGCTGTAGAGGTCACTGTTAAAGGGGCGGGCTGCTGTAGAGGTCACTGTTTAAGGGGCGGGCAGCTGTAGAGGTCACTGTTAAAGGGGAGGGCCGCTGTAGAGGTCTCTGTTAAAGGGGCTGGCCGCTGTAGAGGTCACTGTTAAAGGGGCAGGCACTGTAGAGGGCACTCTCGATATCTTTTAACGACACACACACACAAACAGTAAAAGAAATAAATTAAATATACCCGGGCGAAGCCGGGTCCTTCAGCTAGTCTAATATATAAAGCTGAGTGTATGTGTGTGTGTGTGTATGTCCGCTAAAGGAATCCGCACCGCTGCAGCTACAATCACAAAATTTGGCACACATGTACATCAGGTGTCCGGGAAGGTTTTAGAACAGTTTTCAACTCTCCAGTTCCTGAGATATTCCCAAAAAATGCATTAGCCAATAGTAGCCTGGTCACATGACCCTTATCAGCCAATAGAAGCTCCCAGGCAGTTAGTCTCCACACACACACCAGGTTTCTATGGCCACGCCCCTTCCACTCCGCATCTGACCGGGATTGAAAAAATGAAGGTAAAAATCAATTTCTGTCAGCTGCAGATGTGGGAGGGAGGGTGACTTTCTCCCTGCAGCTCATGCTCAGACAGCACAGTGCTGCTGTCTGAGAGTGAGCTGTTCAAAAGGACATCTCTGTGTACATCCAGGCCCTGCGCATGACAGAGGACAGGGAGTCTGAAAGCCAGAATGTCCAGCCTTACCCCAATATGAATCCGTGCCACCGGCCCCCATAAAGCCACACCCCTAAACAAGAGGCCACGCCCCCTGTGTCCATCTAGGCCCTGCGCATGACAGAGGACAGGTAGTCTGAAAGCCAGAATGTCCAGCCTTCCCCTAACGTGAATCCGTGCCACTGGTCCCCATGAAGCCACACCCCTAAACAAGAGGCCACGCCCCCTGTGTCCATCCAGGCCCTGCGCATGACAGAGGACAGGTAGTCTGAAAGCCAGAATGTCCAGCCTTCCCCTAACGTGAATCCATTCCACCGGTCCCCATGAAACCACACCCCTAAACAAGAGGCCACGCCCCCTGTGTCCATCCAGGCCCTGCGCATGACAGAGGACAGGGAGTCTGAAAGCCAGAATGTCCAGCCTTCCCCCAATGTGAAAACGTGCCACCGGTCCCCATGAAGCCACACCCCTAAACAAGAGGCCACGCCCCCTGTGTCCATCCAGGCCCTGTGCATGACAGAGGACAGGTAGTCTGAAAGCCAGAATGTCCAGCCTTCCCCTAACGTGAAGCCGTGCCACCGGTCCCCATGAAGCCACACCCCTAAACAAGAGGCCACGCCCCCTGTGTCCATCCAGGCCCTGTGCATGACAGAGGACAGGTAGTCTGAAAGCCAGAATGTCCAGCCTTCCCCTAACGTGAAGCCATGCCACCGGTCCCCATGAAGCCACACCCCTAAACACGAGGCCACGCCCCCTGGTTCCATGAAGACACGGAGGAGAAGCTGTCTGAGCGTGAGCTACTGAAAGGGTGGACATCCCTGTGTCTGTCCAGGCACTGCGCCGGACAGTGGACAGGGAGTCTGAAAGCCAGACTGTCCAGCCTAAAACTGGACATCTGGCCACCCTAGGGGCAGGCTGATGTTAGGGTGGTCAGTTGTCCGACTTTAGGCTGGACAGTCTGGTTTTCTGGCTCCCTGTTCTCAGTCCAGCACAGTGCCTGGATGGACGTAGGGATGTCCACCCTTTCAGTAGCTCACGCTCAGGCAGCTTCTCCTCCGTGTCTTCACGGAGCCAGGGGGAGCGTGGCCTCATGTTTAGTGGTGTGGCTTCATGGTAACCAAGGGCACTGTTTCACGTTTGGGGGAATGGCCGGTGAGGTCTGGCTTTCTGGGGTGAAGACAGTGGCCACTCTAGCTGCTGTGGAGGTCACAGTTATAAGGGGCGGGCTGCTGTAGAGGTCACTCTCGCTATTTTTTTTACGTCACACACACAAACATTAAATGAAATAGATCAAATATACCCGGGGCGAAGCCGGGTCCTTCAGCTAGTTTTTAATAAAGACCAATTGAAATTTTGTTTTTTTAGTCCAAAATGAGTAAACTGTGATAAAAAATGTCCCCAAAGGTGTTTATATCCTTTAAAGCTATACAGAGTTTATATATGCTGCTGATGCCTATGTCAACATGCACAGTCACCTGGTGAAGACTCTGTCACTTGAGACTAAGAATTTGTGCAGCATACCACCCTATTTTGACCATAAAAGTGAGGTGGAACTTGGAAAACAGCTAATGCAAGGATGAACATAGTCCAAACATCAAGCGCTTCAGAAGTAGAGCTGTGACTTCAGTGTTATCAGGATTTGTGGCTTCCACAATTCTATAAAGAATAGATACCGTATGATAGGCCCGTTATAATTCAGGTATATGCATATACATCTAAGTCTCTGTTTACACCAGGTTTAGAGCATACAGTGGTAGTGTACCCATTTATAGGTTGTCTGCTATCTTGATTCCTTCTTTACTTCTGATATGGTTCCTCTAATGCACCCTAAATTTCCCATTATGCCTTTGACTTGCAGATCATATGCCTGATCATAAGATACACTGGAGATTCTGCACACAGCAGATAGTATAGACAGGCAGTGTGAGTCAGGGCAGTTTTATAACGCTGGACTCAACCATTGTATGGATTCTTCTTGTAACAGTGGCTGCTGTGCGCCACTGTTCTCCTGCTTTCCGCCACGGCGCCGTGTTCAGCGGTGATCTGCTGCCTATGCTTCCCATTCACTGCTACAGTCCTGGGCCCTGTCTGTGTAGTGCTGTTTCTGGATCCGCTCTACAGTTTCCATTTAGTCCTGACTGCAACATGCTTGCTGCTTGTAACCTGCATCTCTTCCTTAGGGCCGGCGCCCTAAAGGATCATGTGACGTGGGTTGGATCATGTGACGTGGTTGACCAATCCTGGCCCTCCTGCACATTTATAAGTGGTTCAGCCCTCTTCCCAGATGCCTCAGTGTCAAGGTCCTTGTGTCCTGTTTGGTTGCCACTATTCCTGCTTGAATGCCTGTGTTCCTGACTCGTGCTTGTGTTCCCAGATTCCACTACCTGCTTCATCCCTGCCTGCTTGCTTAGACCTTCTTGTTGCTGACCTGGATTGCCTGACCTGTACATGTGCCGCCTGCCCTGACCCTTGCCTGTCTGACTTCGCCTCTGCCTCATCCTTCGGTCCTGCATTGTTGCTCCTGGTGACGACTCGGCCCTCTGACCACCGCTGTACCTCTGGTACCTTTGCATGTACCCCCTTGTCCGCCTGGACCAGCTGCCTTGTGTGCCTATTCTACTCAGGAGGTAGTGACCTGGTGTTCTCCTCGGAAAGTCTATCCCCACCATCAGGGGTCCTGTGAAGATCGAGGGGTTCACTTAGACAACGCCCTTAGAGGAGGTAGGACACGAGGCACAGTGGGTCCACACCCGCTGGTTAGTGACGCTTCCATTATATCACTGCACTTATGGTATCTTAGATAAGGCAGAGATTACGTACCTTAGTTGGTAAAGCTGGAAAAAGAGACAAATCTATCAAATCCATTCTATAAATTTACAGTGCTCATCCAGAGGAAAGCAAAAAAAACCTTATTAGGCAGATACAAATTGCCCAGTATTAAGGCCGTTTTCACACAGTGTTTGATCAGTGATTTTCATCAGTGATTGTGAACCAAAACCAGGTGCAAGTCTAAGGGCCCTTTCACACTACCGAATGCCCTCCGAGACATACGGTGCGTGAAGGGGCCATATATCCCGGAGCGACATCGATTGTGCGCACGGGAGCGCACAGCATCATTGATTACAATGGTGCTGTGCACGTCGGGCCACCCACGGGACTATTGTCCCGCACTCATGATTTTATGAGTGCGGGACAGTAGCCCCACGGGCGGCCCAGCGTGCACAGCATCATTGTAATCAATGATGCTGTGCGCTCCCGTGCGCACAATCGATGCCGCTCCGGGATATATGGCCCCTTCACGCACTGTATGTCTCAGAGGGCATACGGTCGTGTGAAAGGGCCCTTAGACTTGCACCTGGTTTTGGTTCACAATCACTGATGAAAATCACTGATCAAACACTGTGTGAAAACGGCCTTAATATTGGGCAATTTGTATCTGCCTAATAAGGTTTTTTTTGCTTTCCTCTGGATGGCCCTAACACACAGAAAAGGTGCCATTTTTTTTACCTTCTTTCTATATAAGGTGTGCTTCTGGTTTTGGCTCACAATCACTGATGGAAATCCCTAATTAAACATAGACTGTGTGAAAGTGGTCCTTAGGCTGCATTCACACAACCATATGTATTTTGCAGTACACAAAACACGGATCAGCAAAATACGTCCCTGTTGCATCTGTTTTTTTGGGGGGACCTATTGACTTCAGTTGGTCCAAGGTCTGCATTTGTGGCCAAGAATAGGACATGTTCTATCTTTTGTGCAATGAAAATACGGATACCGGTTAGTTAGCATTATGGGGGTCATTTATCAAACTGGTGTAAAGTAGAACTGGCTTAGTTGCCCATAGCAACCAATCAGTTTCCACCTTACATTTTCTAAAGGAGCAGTGAAAAATGAAAGGTGGAATCTGATTGGTTGCTATGGGCAACTAAGCCAGTTCTACTTTAAACCAGTTTGATAAATGACTCCATATGTCTCTAAAATACAAACTTCTGGAGTGCTTGCTTCTTAAAATATTCCCCTGGAAATTCCCCCGATCTATTGTATTCTTTCAATGCCAGTGAGAACCTTACCGTTATAACACTACGATGGATCTTTGCTCTTTTTGTATTTTCTAATAATTTTAAGTAACTAGAACTAGAATGACACCCTGGTACATTGTAGGCAGCTGAGCACAGCATCCTGTAAGGCTGAAGTCATACGTTTATACACATTCACTAAAACTCAGTTTTTCACAATTCCTGACATTTACTCCTAGCACACATTTCCTCTCTTAGCTCAGTTAGGCTTATTATCATATTTCATGAATGTGAAATGTCAGAAAAATACTACAGACAATGATCTATTTCAGCCTTTATTTCGTTCCTCACATTTCCAGTAGCTCAGAAGTTTACATGCACCAGGTTGACTATGCCTCTAAATAGCTTGGAAATTCCAGAAAGTGATGTCATAGCTTTAACCCCTTGTGGACCTCTGCCATCACTTTAAAGATGGCGCCAGCTCATTTTTGCAGCGGGCACAATAGCCAACCGGTTTCTGCAGTTTCAAACAGCAGAGACCCAGGGCTGATCATCTACTTTAACCCTTTAGATGTCATGGTAAAATGTGACCTTGGCATCTGAGCGTTGCTGATTCAGCAGCCGTGTGCTCCCATGCCTGTAACAGCGTTCCCCATTTGAGATCGAGGAAGCTTTTATGTAACAGTTAATGGCTGTTCAGAAGGCCATAGTATTGCGCCCGGCCTAATTGTGGAACGCACGGCCAGGCGCCCCGTTCAAAATGCCTATTCAGCGGACAAGAATAGGACATGTTCTATAATTTTTTGTGAAGCCGCGGCTGCCTGCTCTAGTAGAAGTGAATGGGGCCGCATCTATTCCGCAATATTGCAGAATAGATGCGGACCGTGTGAATGGGCCCTTATACCCCGAAGCCTCAAGCAGGCTTCGATAGCTATTACTGGAATATGCCAATAAGGGCCAGGTGGCAGCACTGTATTGGTATGTAGTGGTATATAGCCATCACAGAACACAATGGCCAATCTAATGATTTCCACTTATAGTCACCCAGGGGGACTTAAAAAAATAAATAAAAAAAAATGTAAACCAAAAAAATAAAAACATATAAATGTTCAAATCACCCCAGCAAAAAATGAGCCCTCATGCAGCTCCATACACAGAACTACAAAAAAGGGGTCAGAATAAGGTGATCAAAAGAAAAAAAAATTTCAAGGTTTTTTTTTTTTTCTGTATTAAAAAGCAAGAAAAACTATACAAGTGTGGTATCTTTGTAATCCTACTGACCTGGAGAATGAAGGTAACAGGTCAATTTTAGTGCCTTTAAAACTATGGCAGAATTGCGTTTTTTTCCAATTCCACCCCATTTGGAATTTTTTTTTTTACAGTTCCCCACTACATCATGTGTAATATTAAATGGTGTCATTAGGAAGTACAACTTGTCCTGCAAAAAATAAGCCCCATAAGGCTATGTGAACACCAAAATAAAAATTATATGGCTCTGGGAAGGCGGGGAGTAAAAAAACAAACGGTAAATTGCAAGGTCCTCTAAGGGTTAAGTTTCTGATATGCTAATTGACAGTATTTCAGTGAATTGGAGGTATATCTGAGGAAGAATTGTAAGACGTACCTTTTAAAGGGGTTTTTAGGGAATAATACCATTTACCTTGTGCCAGCAGCCTGCCCCACTAAGCTAAGGATGAGCGGTTTTCCACACTGCCTCCGATGTCTCCGTCTTCCGATCCCCACACTGTTTTTTTCCACTGCAGCACAGACATGGTCACATGCTCTTCCGCCAGTGACAGTCATTGGCTGCAACAGAGCATGTGACCATGCCCAGGCAGTGCCAGAACAAAACAGAGGGGGACAGGAAGATGGAGACACCAGAGGCAGCATGGGGAAAGGGAGCATCAAAGAGCAGGTAAGGCCTCATTGCACACGACTGTTGTTTGTGTCAGCATCCCATTTGCATTTTTTGCGGATTGCACATGGACTCATTAATTTCTATGGGTCCATAAACAATGCAGACAGCGCAATGATGTCATCCATGTCCTATCCGAATTTGTGTGGCCATTCTGCAAATTATAGAACATTTCCTATTCTTGTCACAGACATCCTGGAGTCCCTGAGCTCCCCACATAGCGGTTCCAGTGTTGTCTGGGTGGACAGCACTGATCTAGGCCTTAGAGCCCAGAGTCTCATGTCCCGAGGTTGATATGCAGTCTTAGGGGACACACATTGTACTTATACCAGTTTTGTTTCTCTATTTGTACTTTGTATTGGTTGTCCTCCTTTTCCTATTGTCTTCCAACAGTTTGTTCTTGGGTCCCTCACAAAGATATTTCACAGTGTATTCACATAACGCAAAGGGGACAAACAAGCCTGAAAAACCTAGGCAGGTATTTCTATACATGAGGAAGAAGAAAATAGATATTGTGGTATTTTAAAGGGTTTCTGTCACCAGTTTTTTCGGTATGAATCAGGCTGACATTAGAGATGTGCTAATGTCACCTGATTCCAAATATTTATCTGTTTTATTTACTGGTGCCCCCATTTTTATATAAAATGAACTTTTATTTTATGCTAATAAGGCTCCTAGGTGCAAGGGGCGTTACCTCTGCTCCTAGAGGCTCTGTTGATTGACAGGCCCATGCAGAGAAGAACCACTCCATTCACCATAGCTTTTAAGGACCTTCAATGATGTCATGACCATGTGATCAGTCACATGGTTAGGATCACACAGCCTGTCTCCTCCTAAACCATGTGACTGATCACATGGTAATGACATCATTGAAGGTCCTTAAAAGCTATGGTGAATGAAGTGTTTCTTCTCTGCCTGGTCCTGTCAATCAACAGAGCCTCTAGGAGCAGAGGTAACGCCCCTGCACCTAGGAGCCTTATTAGCATAAAATAAAAGTTCATTTTATATAAAAATGGGGGCACCAGTAAATAAAACATATATTTGGAATCAGGTGACATTAGCACATCTCTAATGTCAGCCTGATTCATACCGAAAAAACTGGTGACAGAAACCCTTTAAGACTCACTTTATTTCCTCTAGTATTCCAAAGTGTGAGCATAAGGTCTACCCGAAGTGGTATCACTGCCCAAATCCTTTGGGTAAATCCAAAGGTGTCTCTATTGGGTTTCGCCAAACCATCTCCCCTACAGTACTAGATGCAAAAGTTGATCCTTCTGGTGGATTCTTGTTTCTTAATTTGGATATTGCTGATCGTATATTTACGGTGGCTAATCTGTACTTTCCTAACCCTAAGTGGATTTTGGCCTCCGGGAACTTTGCTCCCTAGCAACATTTGCTGAAGGAACCTACTTGATTATAGGAGGCGACTTTAATATGGTATTTGAACCTGAACTAGACTCCTCTTCAGGTGGATCATCTGTTTCCAGGGGGGGCGACCCGTGCACTGCATTGATCTTTTATGTGGAGCTGGTGGACTTGTGCCGGGTCTTGCATCCTGGGGTCAAGGACAATATCTACCATTCATCTGCACATAACTGCTAAATCAGGATAGATCATATTTTCGTATCACTTTCCTTACTTTCTAGGATCCCTCAATGCTCTCTGAATTTGTTTTTATGGTTGGACCAATCTCCTCTATTGTGTTCCATAGGCCTTTCACTTGTGACCGGTAAGGGGGGGCTTCGGGTAGAGATTGAATGACAACCTTTTGAATGAGCCCTTCTGTTTAGCGAAGATTCAGAAAGCTATTGTTGACTTTGTAGACCACCATAGAACAGTGGTCTACAGAGTCAGCAATCGGTGGTCTACAAAGTCAGCAATAGTAAGCAATACCATTAAATGGATATCTCATGGATCCAGATTAAAGAGGGAACACACAATTCACCTTAAAGAGGCTCTGTCACGACCTCCTAACCTATGTATTAAAATGCATAGGTGGGTAGTGGCCTCACAATGAATTCAAATCATACCTGTAATTCCCTTGTAGATGCAGCGGTTGATGTGTAATTTGAAGTTTAAAAAGTATGCAAATGAGCCTTCGGAGCACCGGAGGGCGGGCTTTTCCCTTCTGAGCACCGTATCTTCACCGCCCTCCCGGGTCCTAGGCGCCATCACTTCCGGGTTCGGCGAAGTGACAGCGCGTGCACAGTTGAATCCAAGCGCTTGCAGTGTTCGGCACTGCAAGTGCTACTGCGCATGCCTGGGACATCGTTCAGATGCGCCGAACGGTCTAGCGGTGTCAATCATAAAGGATAGAGGAGTTTCTAAACACTGGAGGGCGTGCCTAGGACCCTGGAGGGCGGTGGAGATACGGTGCTCAGAAGGGGAAAAGCCTGCCCTCCGGTGCTCCGAAGGCTCATTTGCATACTTTTTAAACTTCAAATTACACATCAACCGCTGCATCTACAAGGGAATTACAGGTATGATTTGAATTCATTGTGAGGCCACTACCCACCTATGTATTTTAATACATAGGTTAGGAGGAAGTGACAGAGCCTCTTTAAAACTCTTCTCCAGGGATTAGCTAGCCTCAAAGTAAGAACTCTCCAGCTTCTTCTTTTCTGGGTGACATTTCCTCTGTCAAAGTATTCATATTTTAGATCACCGTTCACTGGGAGCAAGCGATAGATTACAGAGTTGTTTTTTTTTTGTTCGAATATGGAGATAAATGTGGGAAATGCTTGTCTAGGGCTTTACATCCTAGACTTCCTCAGTCTCAGATTATGTCTATTCATTCTCCTGCAAAAGGAATGGTGCACTCCACTGAGGCTCTTATTGAAGAATTCAGACTTTATTATGAGTCTTTGTATTACGCTATGGATAAACCAATGAGGCTTGCTAAAATATCTGAAAATCTATCCCAATCCATATGCCAACAATTGATTCAGAGGTGAGAGAGGTCTTAGATCATGAGTTCTTAATAGGTAAAGTGGAAATGGTTATTAACTCAAACTAGTCCCGGACCAGACGGGTTTGTGGTGGACCTGCGGCACCTTTGCTCATGGAGGCCTTTAGGTCTCAATCCGAGGGTACTCTTTTTCTTGGCCAATCCCTTTTAGCTCATGTTAGTGTTACCAAAACCAAGTAACTACCGTCCCATCTCTCATATTAACATAGACATAAAATTATACTCTAAAATACAAGCCCTAAGATCTCGAGACATTATGCCCACAGGTGTAGTTCTACAGTAGCAGAGCTGTAGATGTCTTTTTAACATTTGCAGACATGTTTCTGTCCTTTTGTTGGTTGTGAAGGAGCAGGTGTTCTGGATCCTAGGAATAATTGATTGTATCCCTCGGTGGAATACATTTATACATTATGTACAGGTGGGAAATGGTTGAGTAAAGAAACATGGAAACCTTGCCGATTGCATTAGAGGCAATGGAAAATGTCAACGGAGAAGAAATAATGGGACTGAGGAAACAGAAGTTGAGACTCTTTAAACTAGTAGAGGCTTACTTGTGTTGTTTACCCCTTAGTGACCACCAGTATGTCTTTATGTTTAACAGTGGCCGCTTTTTAACAGTGGCCTAATCTAAGTGCTGCACAGGTCGTCTTTGCAACGATCGTGATAAGAGAGCTGGATGGCAGGGGCAGCTGGGAACTTAAAGTGGACCTGGAAAAAATCCCAAAAGTGGCCCCACATTGTTGTCAAGTCCAAATTGACAGAAGACGGGACATCATGAGTGGGCAGGGCCAACTTAAGTAGGCAAGGACAACAGAAGTAAGCAGGGCCAATACCATGGTGCCACACAAAATACCACCCCAGCAGAACCAACCACTACAGTGCAGCACAAAATACTGCCACCTTGTTGCATTATTCAACTGCATCACTGTCCTGAGGACTGCAACGCAGTTGAGTTCAGGAGGTGCAAAAGTGCCTGGTGCTCCTACATTAATCAATGCTGAGAGCATCAGATCATGTACCTGGCTGGTGGTCATGAGGAGGGCTCGGGCGTCCCCAGTAGGCATCGGCCCACCGGGAAATTTCCCTGTAGCGTCTATAGCCCCCTGCTGGCCGGATTAACAGGATCATAAATCCCAACTGTTCAACCCCATAGATGACGCGGTCAATAGTGATGGCAGCATCTAAGTGGTGTCAGCAGCCGGGGGCACTTGGCAGCCTGGGTCTAATAAAGTCCGCCAAGTCTGCCTTCTGCGTATGCATTGCCAGTTTTCCACTGACAGGTTAATATACCATAGTTCATACATAGTAAAATCCCTGCCACATATATGGTACCGCTGCATCTGTAATGACCCGAACTATACAATTATCATTTATTATCATGCATAATTATCCTGTGCAGTGAACGCAGGAAAAAAATGCCTGAATTGATGCTTTTTGTTTGCTTATCTGCCACCCCCCCCAAAAAAGGGAAATATTTTATGTTCCCCAAAAAATTGTACCAATGAAAACTACAAGTCACCCCACAAAAATCAACCTCTTAAAAGTTATGTATCTTGGGATGTGGCAATGCAAAAACTTTTTTTTTTACAAAAAGGGTTTTTATTGTGCAAATGTAGTAAAATAAATTAAAAAAACCCTATGGCCCTGATTTATCACACCTTCACTCCAGAATTCTGTCTTCAAAAAGTCGCACGATAGGGCTTTTGCGACTTTTTTGCGCAATTTTTTGCGACTTTTTGCATGTGTACACCACTCACTCCAGTTTGTAATATGGGTGGAAAAGTGGGTGTGGTTAGCCATGTTAATGAGTTTCACTCCAGATTTATCATTGCGACTTTTTTAAAAAAGTCGCAAAATAGTCGCAATCTCACTCCAGGAGGAGGGTGGAGTAGGAAAAGTGGAGTAGCTTCTCTAGACAGAAGTGTTAGGTTTAAGGACAAGTCACATTTATCAAACAACCTGTGACGTTTGATAAATGTGGCACAAAGTACTCTAACATAGATGCAAGCAAAACTGACTTCAAATATTCTCCTAATGATAAATTCCCCCCTATATGTGTATATTTGGTATCACTATCGTACAGACCCAGGCAATAAAGTCATCAAGTTATTTATGACAGAAAGTGAAAACCGCAACCCTGCAAATGTAAAAATTTGTTAATTGCGAAATTGCTGTTTTGTTTTCCATCCACCCCAAAAAGGGTTAATAAAAGTTAGTCAATGAGTTATGTGTACCCCTAAATGGTGACTTGTCTCTCAAAAAAACAAGCCCTTGTACGGCTACATTGATGGAAAAAATAAAAATCTAAGGGTACGATCACACTGCGCGGTCGTAATCTGTTCCGGGCATGGCCAGCTGCGGTCAAGAACCGCGAGGCCAATTAGGCCGCAGCTGCCTGATGTTTAACTAATGATATACTGTAGGTAGTAAATGTGCCACGCGGCCATTAAGAATTCAGACCGCCTGTACAGTGCAGTCTTCATTAGTTAAATATCAGGCAGCTGTGGCCTGAATGACCACGCGGTTCTTGGCCGCGACTCTAGACTACACCGTGTGGTCATACCCTTATAGCTCCTGAACTGTGACAATAAAAAGCTTAAAAAAGCGGCTTGGTCACTAAGGGGTTAAGCAGTAGTTCACAAACCACATTACCACGAGGCTGAGAGTTCAGTGGTAAGAATGCGGGAAATTCCCTGTACAGATACTGTGACGTTCTCATACAGGCAGAGTTAAGGCTTGTCATTTCTGTGCGGAGGCTTTGTCGTATTCTTGTAACAATTGAAGGGGGTTGTTCAAGAATCAGTTCAGCAGTTAAAGGGGCATTTCCATCTGGGACTGTGATGGCCACCAGTGCTCTCTCCAGAACAGGGCCCCAGGAGTAAAGGAGAGCACACGATCCCTCGCTGCTCTGGTACTGGCAGTTCTTTGGTTCCTCCTGCTCCAGCAACATCTTGAGATCACTGAGGTCACTGCAGCAGCCAGTGATTGTCATTGCAGGAGCAGGAAGAACAGAGACCCACAGAGGACTAGGGAAGCCTCAGCATCGGTTCCTGTAGCAGAGTAGTAAAGGTATTTCTCCTTTTGTTGTTATTTTACACTGTTATAAGCTGATTGCTTTAAAAAATCAAGGGGGTTGGGCAACCCATTTAACTTGAGGCTAGTTTAAATATACCAAAACAGTTTGTCTGCAGAGGTCAGTCCGTACAGTCTTAGATCCTCCTTGCTTTGTTGAGAGCTGCAGTTTTTGTGAATTTTTAGCATATTTTACATTAAAGAGGTTTTCCAACATTTTTATACTGATGGCCTATCCTCAGGGTAGGAGATCGGTATCTGATCATCGGGAGTGTGGAACAGTAGTCCCGCGGGCGGCCCGATGTGCACAGCATCATAGTAATCTATGATGCTGTGCGCTCCCGTGCCCACGATCTATGACGCTTCGGGACATATGGCCCGCTCACGGACCTTATGTCTCGGAGCGTATCCGGTCGTGTGCAAGGGCCCTAACAAGGCTAGAACCAGCCCTGTACCTCACATGGGTCCAGAGACCTTCACATTCATTGCTCTGTTAGATTTATATCAAGTTGACAGCTCAAGGGAAGTGTCTTTTCTGATGCAGCTAAGGGGGCGTGTCCATGTTCTTCCTGTCACAGCTCAGAAGGCAGTTGAAGGATTAAACTGAGCATGTGTGGCCTTCTCAGTGAGCAGGACAAAGAAATAAGAAAAAAGCGAAAAGCAGGTGGCGCTATACAGATACATTTTATTGAATAACTCAGTGGCTATACAAAATTTTTAATTACATGTAATTACAAAAGTAATCCAAGTGCTGGTTTGAAAACTGTAGAATATTTTTCGTGGGAAAACTCCTTTAATTAGGGGTATATTTTAAGTACAAAAATACCTACTGTACATCATAGATTTATATATCAGGTGAACCCCATCCTTGTTTTGCTTATAATGTGGCTCTTGAGGACTAAGGGTACATTGAGATGTATTGCTACAGGCTTAAAGCGATTGGGAAGAAAAACTGCCTTGAAAATGTGATCCAAATATAAAGCCTGTATTAGGCAGATCAGCAAGTGATTGTCGGGAAGAAATGTACCCTCCCGGCAATCGCTTGCTAGCTAGTGGAAGAGTCTGTTGCTACCCCATGCAGCCATTTCCTCCACAGCATGGCGTGGAGTAAACGCTATGCCATCACTCGTCACCATGCTGTCATTATTAGACAGAGCAATCTGACACCCGCAATCGCTGATTTTTAAAGGGGTTGTCCGGGTTCAGAGAAGAACCCGGACATACCTGCAATTTCACCCAGGCAGCCCGCCTGAAGAGGGCATCGGAGCATCCTATGCTCCGATGCCCTCCTTTGCCCTGCGCTAATTAGCGCAGGGCAAAGGAATTTCGCCGGGTTCCGGTGACGTACCGGTCCCTGCCGGGCAGAGGCTTCCGCCCGGCAGTGAGTCGGTGACGTCATCGGCGCTGATGGACAGGCTTCAGCGCTGCCCTAGCCAGTAAAACGGCTAGGGCAGCGCTAAAGCCGGCCCATTAAGGCCGGTGACGTCACCGAACTCACTGCCGGGCGGAAGTACCCGCCCGGCAGCGAGTATTTACAAAACAAGAGACCTTGCCCTGCGCGATCTAGCGCAGGGCAAGGGGGGGGCATCGGAGCATGAGATGCTCCGATGTCCTCTTCAGGCAGGCTGCCTGGGTGAAATTGCAGGTATGTCCGGGTTCTTCTCTGAACCCGGACAACCCCTTTAAGCATGCTTCAAAATCGGAATTGTCCGATTTTTGTATCTGTTCAAAAATGGATCTAGAATAGCTATTATTATAGCTATTATTACTCCAGCTATTATTACAGCAGGCTGCATTGTGTGAACAGGATTATTCACTGCAGGGCAGCTTCTGGTTGCTGTGGGAAAACATGGAAGAACGTATTGTTCAGGCCCCATACACACGACCGTATCCGTTTTGCATTCTCCAAATTGTGGATCCAATAAATACAGATGCGGTCTGTGTGCTGCCCGGATTTTATTTGCAGACCCAATGGGTCCATACTATGGTACGCCCGGTCTAAAAAAAAAAGATGACATTTTTGTAACTTTTTGCTGTTTTGCCCCATTTTGGTCTCTCCGGACATTCTCTAGACCAGGGATGCTCAACCTGTGGCCTTCCAGCTGTTATAAAACTACAACTCCCAGCATGCCTGGACAGACTAGAGCTATTAGGGCATGCTGGGAGTTGTATTTTTGCAACAGCTGGAGGGCCGCAGGTGCATTTGGTGTAGGAACACAAAGCAAAGCCAGACTTAAAACTGACATAATGTGATAAACGAGCCCATCTTTTTGCGGAACTGATGATCCGTGTGCTTTCCGCATCAGTATGTCTGTTCTGTAAAAAGATAGAACATGTCCTATAATTGTCCGCAAAATGCAGACCCCGAAAACATAAGTCATGTGAATGCAACACAGACAGCATCCGTATTTTGCGGATCCGCAATTTGCAAAATGGATACGGTGGTGTGCATAAGGCTTTAGTGTGTGCTTTCTAGCAAAGATGTCTGCTGGAAAGAGGCAGGAGAGATGTATGTGGGCAGGCCCGAGTACTCTGAGCACATGACAGGAAAAGCAGGCAGTACAGTAATGATGGGCCTAGGTAACAAAGACATTGTGTGTGGCTGGCATTGCCCTGTGCCTTGTGGGGGGAGGAGGTGTGTGCATTCATGACGGTGACATGGCTGCCGCTGTGTTGTCCTTTCTCCTCACACATCAGTTTCACTTTAGCAGAAACCAGGCCCTTGTTCTGCACGGAGCAGCGACGCCCCCACCCCTGACAGCCCGTGTAATGTGAAAGTGCAAGCAGAGGGAGCCTAGGAAGGAATGGATAGCGACGCTCTCCTCTCATTATAGCCCTTCTCTCTTTTACGTGCTTTCTCTTTTTTTTTTTCCAGATCACTTAAAATAGGACCTTTGGGGATTTCTCGCTGTGGAAACAGCCCATGGGGTCTCCAGGTAAGAAGCCCTCATTTCATTACGTGCTACCATTTAGCGGAAGGATGGAGGAGGATAAACAACATTAAGGCTGCCGAGTAAATGCAATCGCTGCTGTTAGCACTAATAGCCTTCATCTAGGAGGCCTTCCCAAGGTGAAAGCTATACATAGGTGAAGCTATTAGCACTGACATTTTCTACTCTCAGCCGGAGATTCTTGTGGGCGAGACAGACATATTTTATCAAACGAGTGGGTGCTGTACAGCGCTGGCCGTGTTCGTAAGCAACAGTAAGGGGGGCCCCGCGTTTTCATCGTGTCACTTTTTAATGAGGGTCTAGAATACTAGATAATCGAGTCATCATGAACGTATTTTACCCAGAAAAACGTTCTTCACCATGTACATACATTCCTGAAGGCTCTGGCACTTGTACGTCACTATGTGGCAGAAGGGATCCATAGGAGGTGATTACGTTCCAGGAAGTTTATCATAAATGTCGGGGTTGCAACATGTTACCCTCCGCAGTAAAATACTTGTGTTCATGTATTGTCTACTGCAGGGATAGGCAACCTCCGGCATTCCAGCTGTTGTGAAACTACAACTCCCAGCATGCATACTTGCTCTGCTCTTCTCAAAACTTCCATAGAAGTGAATGAAGCATGCTGGGAATTGTAGTTCCACAACAGCTGGAGCGCTAAAGGTTGCTGATCCCCTGGTGTACTGTTATTCCAAGGCTGCATTTCATGTTACCTTAGAAGTTACGTCTTTGTTCTCAATTTGCAGATAGTGCCCTTCATTTTGGTCTCCTGAATCCAATAAGTTGTGCCTGATTGCTCAGTGGGAGGGGGTCAGAGGTATGTTCCTGTAATTACTGTCTGAGGGTGAGTGAGCGACCGTGTGTGTCCCTAAGGGATAGTTAGGAGCTGTATGTACTGATGCGGGTGGAATCTACAAATGTGGTGATATTTGTATCTGCTGGCTGTCCTTTCCTTAGTGTCTCTGGATTGTTAGTATGTAGTGTGTTAATACTATTACGTATAATTGTAAGTGTAATAGGTGTCACGTGGGTGCAGACTATTTTATTTTTTTATTAATTTCACTCAATGTCAATGTATGGTTGATGGAAATATTACCATTGATAAGGGGTCATAGAATATTCAAAGTTGAGTTCTCATTTCAATGCCGTTAATTACAAAGCAGGGGTGGAGTGGTCCGAAGAAAATGGATTAATGTTTGTTTACAAAGCTGGAAAATTGCAGGTTTTAGAGGATATGATGGCCGCGTCTTGTCACCCGCTGCCTTAGAGGAAGGACGTTGAGGTGCATGTCAAAATGGCTGTGTCTGGTGGGCTTGAAACCTCCCAGTGTTATGTATTCATGCACAGAATATTTGTACATCTCTCTTATTTGAATAATATTATTTATTTTGTATTCATATATAAACAAAGTATATGGAGACCTCGCCAGCACACCAATATCATCGTACTACACATCCCATTCCAAAACGATGGGTATTCATGTGGAATTAGGACCCCTTTTGAGACTATAACAGCACTACTCTTTTGCAGGGGTAGACAGGCTGTAGACTCTACAGGAAAATTTCCCATGGGCTGATGCCCAGAGCCGCTCGAGCCCTCATGGTCACTGGTTGGGTACATAATGATCTGATGCTCTCAGTATTAAAAGTCAGTTGACGTCAGTTAATTAAAGGGGTTGTCTCATTTCAGTAAATAGCATTTATCATGTAGAGAAAGTTACTAATGTACTGTTATTATCTATATTGCCTCCTTTACCATCTTGATTCATTTTTCCATCACATTATACATTGCTGGTATTCAGAGGTTACGACCACCATGCAATCCAGCAATGGTGGTCATGCATGCACACTATAGGAAAATGCACCAGCACTTTTTCTATAGTGCCCAAGCACAACCACCACTGTGGAATTGCAGGGTGGTCGTAACCATGGAAACGAGCAGCGTATAATATAATGGAAAAATGAATCCAGCCGTCAAAGAAAGTGATATGGACAATCACAATACATTAGTAAGTGCCTTGTATTAACGTTCTCTACATGATAAATGGCACTTGCTGAAGTGAGACAACCCCTTTAATTAGGCTGAGTTCACATCAGCGTTCAGCCTTTCCCTTCCGTTCCTGCACGGACGACTTTTGTCTCCGCTCCAAAATCTTCTTCTGAGCGGAGACATAACGGACCTCATTATACTCTATGGGGTCCTTAGGCTCCGTTCGGCACAGTTATTTGCTGAATCCGTCCTTTCCATTCTCATTCTCCTAAACGGACCTGAAGAACGGAAAGGCTGAACGCTGATGTGAACGAAGCCTTAACGCTGGGGGCATCAGACACTCCTTCTGTGCCTTCCTGACTTCAACTGGCTTGGTGCTATGGCCTGTGTCTCACCTTCTCATCCCCCTCATCCTTATCTTAATTAGAGACAACTGTAGGAGTAAAGGTCCTTTTACACGGGCCGATTATCGGCCGAAAATTTGTTCCTAGGAACGCTAGTGCCGATAATCGGCCCGTGTAAAAGTGGCCCTAATCAGCCGACGAACGAGCAAAACGCTCGTTCGTCGGCTGATTGGATCTTTTGTAAAAACCAAAAGATCCGATCTGTCGGGCGCACATCGCCCTGTGTAAACAGGCGATGTGCGCCTGACAGCATGGAGCTTCCAGGCCGCATGAGCGATACAGCGATCACTCGTGCGGCCCGGCGCTCGATTCATCGGGCCGTGTAAAGGCTCCCTGAACGAGCGCCGATGTCGCTGATCGGCGCTCGTTCAGGGAGACTTTATCGGCCCGTCTAAAAGGGCCTTTAGAGGAAAGAACATGGCATCTGGCGCTGGCCACCACAGAAGTGCAGCTTCTGGGGAGGTATTGTGTGCTACTGGGACAGCATTTTGTGCTGCACTGTGTTATTGTTGGCCCTGGCTACTTGTTTGGGCCCACATACTTGTTCTGGTCCTGCCTACTTGTGTGGGCCCAAATACATATGCTATTCCTGCCTACTTGTGTGAGCCCACATACTTGTGCTGGTCCTGCCTACTTGTGTGGGCCCACATACTTGTGCTGGTCCTGCCTACTTGTGTTGCCTCCACTTACTGTACTTGTGCTGGTCCTGCCTACTTGTGTGACCCCAAATACATATGCTGGTCCTGCCTACTTGTGTGAGCCCACATACATATGCTAGTCCTGCCTACTTGTGTGAGCCCACATACATATGCTAGTCCTGCCTACTTGTGTAAACCCACATACTTGTGCTGGTCCTGCCTACTTGTGTTGCCTCCACTTACTGTAATTGTGCTGGTCCTGCCTACTTGTGTGAGCCCACATACTTGTGCTGGTCCTGCCTACTTGTGTAGGACCCAGCTTCTGTCAACATGAACCAACCTACAACATAGGGCCACGTTAACTTTTTTTTTTTTCTCAGGGCCACTTTAAGTTCCCAGTCTGCCCCTACCTAATGGGAAGGTTATCCACAAGATTTTGGACTGTGTCTGTTGGAATTTGTGCCCACTGCGCCCACAGAGCATTTGTGAGACACCTAAAGGTGCCCGATGGGGTTGAGGTCAGGGTACTGCGCAGGTCACTCAAGGTACTCCTTACCAAAATTGATAAGCCGCGTCCTTAGACATTGCATTGCTGACAGGGACATTCTATGTTTTAACATCAGGTTCTCTACAGATTTGAATGGTCTATTATACTTACACTGATGTTCATACCGCCTTTGAGGATTTATTTATGTTTCTATTGAAATGTTTCATAGGTTCAGATACAATTTTTCCCTCTCCTCACTTTTGTATTATGTTGAGAACACTAGAAAGCGTCAGGGAGTTTCTATGGTGATTATCACATAATGTTCACATTTGTTCTATGAGTTCTCTTTGATTTTATATTTCCCTTTGACTCTAAGCTATGAGTAAGCATGAGATGGTGCAAAACGCGCAAGCATAAGTTCACATCTGCATCGGAGGCTCCGTGCAGGGTTTCCATCGCAGATTCCATATAAAATACCAGAAAGATAAACCTTTGAAATTGAACCGAACACTTTATAGTCAGTGCTTTCTATTTAGCACCGGGTCAGCTAGGTGTCGTAACTGGCAGTTCAGTTATTTTCAATGTTCTGCTCCTGGAACAGAGCAGAACAATCCAAGTCAGTAGCGGTGATGTGAATGCCGCCTTAACATCAAGCAGACTTTTTATCTGTCTGTTTTTTACTTGGATTATTCAATAAGTATCACATTTTATTTTAGAAGATTATGCGGATTATCTACTTTTCATTTTTTGTTGCTAGGGACATATTTCAGATGTCATTCTGGTCATACAATTATCAGAAATCTCTTTGTATCCTATAGCAGGGGGTTGTCCACGATTTTACAATTGATGACATATTTTCAGGACACCCCCCACCAGTCAGCTGTTTGAGGGTAGCACCAGCACCTGAAGTCAGTACTGGAACTACATGGCTTAGACCATTGTGTAGTGGACAGAGCTGGTAACGACAGTGTTGCTCCCAGTCACTTTAAAGGGAGCAGCGCAGAAGTTACCAGCTCCGTCCACTGCCGAATTTACAGAGCTGTATAGTTCTGCCACCGGCTCATCGGCAGGGTGTCAGAACTCCTCTAATCAGGTATTGATGGCCTATCCTGAGAATAGGCCATCAGTAGTAAAATCCTGGACAGACCCTTTTTTTTAAATTAAAACCATGTAGTGATAACATACACTTTTTTTTTTTTTTCTAATCCGTTTTTATTTTCTGATCGTAGTGTGTTTTTTTTTTTTTGTTTTTTTTTAATTCTATTTCCTGAACTTTATTATGGGCGCTGCCATCTTGGTGTGGACCTCATTGACTTCTATGGGGTAGTTTTCTAGACATGCTCTGTGAACTGTGCAGAAGTCATTGTACAGGAAGGGGGAGTAAATAAGATGTGATATATATTTATTTTACACACTTATACAGTGCTGCTATATTCTGCCTCACTTTACAGGCATTGGCATCTCACCTATTCTGAATGGTGGCTCCTGTGTTATCTATACAGAGATGTCATCTTTCATTATAATATTGTCAAATGGTTTGTGATCACAGTTCAGGGAAGGTGATTAACTGATTGCTGGCAGACTGGACATCATATTAGAATATGTTTTTGACACTTTCTTGGCCCCTGTGGCCTCATAGAAAACTGGACCTAGCAATGCTTTGTGTAAATGTTTGCCATGATATTGGGCAGAACTGTAATGGCCTTACTCAATATTGTACATCAGAACAGGTTATCTATAACCAATGTTATAAATTCATGTTTGGGCCACATATAAATATTGGCTTTTTTCTTTCAGTGTATATCTACCTCTGAACAAAATACATTGTACATTCTACGGTATCAGAATTTGGACTCTGATTCCAAAACCAAGCGCAGTATCACGATTCTCAATGTCAAAACCATAATTTGGCAAACTCCCCCCAAAATATAAAATCCTTCAGTTGAGATACATGATGGGGGTCACTTGCTATTAATGTGATAAAACCATGTGCCCCCAGTAAGTTACCCCAGCATGTAACACCTCACATAATGGGGTTATTGTGTGAAGTATATGATAGGGGTGACTTACTATTAATGTGAGGCACTTGATGTTATTCATTTTGAACCTCCATGTGCCACACATTATAAGTAAGTAACCCCATCATTTATCAAATGCATTAACCCTATGTTGCCCATTATGTGGGGGTCACTTACTATTATTGTGAGGCACATGGAGTTTCAAAATAACATCATGTTGCTCTCAATAGTAAGTAACGCCGTCATGTGTGTCACGTTAACACAGCTCCCCAGCTCTTGGCTCCCCATACATAAACATGGCTGCATTCCTGAAAACCATGATGACAGAGATAAGGGAAGAGTATGAGTTGTGGCTGTCTAGCCTCAGTCCTGTACATGAGCGAGAACCAGTCAGTGATACCCCATGTCCCTCCCTTCCCACTGTAAGGCGGTTGCTGATATAAAAGAAGAGCAGTCAGTGGTGAGAGGCCCTCTGTCAAAACATGGCGTGCAATACTGACGTTGAAATACTGATAATGTCAGTATTAAACCAAAAACCGTATCGAAATAGTATTGATATTTCAATGCATCATGCAACCCTAGTACATTACATTACACTATCAATCCTATATGTATTATGCAGCGTGGCCCACGAAAAAGTAGCCCGCCTCCAGCGATAGTATGACACTGAGTGGATTGTTTTTTTATTATTTCCCACAAGTCACAAAAAATCTTATATGGACAAGTCTGTGGAACGTGTTGGCCATAACCCCTTGCTTACAGTTCACTCCTCCGTAAACAGTTCTTGAACCCATCCAGTGAGGTCCATGAGGTGTGGCATGTTCCCCCATCTTATTTTTTTCTTCTGCATTATCACTGCTGAAGAGCTGCAAGCAGTATCAGCCAGCATAGTCCGACGTGCCCAAAGATGCAGAGAGGTGAACAGGGACCACTTTCAGCGTCTTTTGTGACTTGTGGGTAATTAAAAAAAAAACAAACAATCCACTTGCTCGCTCATCTTGTCATACTATCACTGGAGACGGGCTACATTTTCGAGGGACACTCTGTATATGGCTCTTCACATCCATAACTGCATTCACAATTCAACATGTTGATGCTTGTTAAAGTTGTTGTCCAGTTTAGACAGACACTTTCATACACCTCAACATTTCGAGTTAAGAGAAGGGTCTCTGGTCCTGGATCTTCATCTCTTGGCTGTAGTAAGTGTAGATAGAAATAAGTGTCTCTCATTCTGGAGGACCTGTCTCGTCCTGCAATACACAGACAACCCATTGATTTGAATGGACATTTTGTAACGGTCATTTGCCAGGTTTCTGTACATAACACAGCTGATTGCTGGGGTCCCAGCAGAGGGACACTTTGTGAACACTTTATTGTCAAGGGACAATAAACTTATCCCGAATGCAGTGCAGCACAAAGCAGTGCGTTATACAATAAGGACATATAAGCGTTTGTTTAATATTGATGACCTTTCCTTAGGAAAGGTCATCGATACCTGATCGTTGGAGGTCCGACTCCCGGCACCACCACTGATCAGCTGTGGTTCTCTGTGCCAACAAAGCACTGCCGCCTCTTCCTAGGACAGTGAATTTAATCATCTATTACGCTGAGGTCCTACTTAATGGGGTTGTCTCATCTGAGACAAAGGGGGCATATTGCCAGGACCCCCACCTATATCGGGAAAGGAGCTCCGCAAAGTGGTGGCTGGAGGACTCCGGTCCGGCCACTAGAAGTGAATCGGAGTGCACCACACATGACCTGCGGCTGCCACCGCTCCCATTTACTTCGATGGGCCTGACGGAAATAGCCAAGCCAGCGTTTGGCTATTTTCAGCGGACCCATAGAAAACAAATGGAGGGCGGCTGCACATGTGCAGTGCACCCTCCACCACCTTGCGGGGCTCTGTTCTCAATATAGGTGCAGGTCCCAGCGGTGGGACTCGCACCTATCAGACACTGGGGGCATATCCTAGTGATATGCCCCATTGTCTTAGATGATACAACCCTTTTAAGTGAATAGGGCTGAGCTGCAATACTAAGTATAGCCACTATCCAATGGATGGCGCTGTGCTTGGTGAGTTGTGAGGAGCGCCATGGCCTTTTCGAAAAACTGATTAGCAGGGGTGTCGGGTGTGGACCATTACCAATCAGGTATACGATAGGTCAGTGATGGCTAACCTTGGCACTCCAGCTGTGGTAAAACTACAACTCCCAAGATGCCCCCCTTGCTTGACTGCTCTCAGAACTCAACAGAAATAAATGGAGCATGCTGGGAGTCGTAGTTTCACCACAGCTGGAGTGCCGAGGTTAGCCATCACTGCGATAGGTCATCAATATTAAACCTAGAAAATTCGTTTAAATACATTTTTAGAAAACGATTCAGGGGAAATTTAAAATGAACATTTAAAGGGAAGCTGTCACGTGCCTGGTATCTGAATTGTATGCAGTATTTTATAGAGCAAGAGGGACCGAGTAAACTGATATGTAGCTTTGTATGAAAATACTCAGTATAACTTTAATTTAATTCACTTTATTTCATGCTCATGCTGGGCTTTGAAGTCCAAGAGACGGTCCAGGAGACAGCTATCTCTGTGTACACAGTCATAGGGGAAAGGCTGTCAATCACTGATAGGACCGCCTCCTGGACTTCAAAGCCCAGAATGAGCACGAATTTAAATGATTAAAGAAACACTCCCACAAAATGTTTATTCTCTGACCTATTTGAAAGGTACATGGTGTAAACTGTAGTGAAGGTCATTTCTTACCAGTGTCTTTTTGTATTTGTGAGTTATACCTCCCGTCTGATTCCCAGCTGTGTCATGTGACCAGGACTAAGACTTTCCAAATAACACAGCATCTTATGTGTGGACAGGAAGTCAGTTTCTCTATGTATTTCTACTGAAGCCTCAATGTCAGGCTCATAGGAGCGCATAGAGATGTAACTGGCTTCCTGTCCTGTGTCAGTTGGAGATCAGAGTGCTAGTAACACGACACAGCTGAGGATCAGCAGGGAGATTATAACTCACAAATACAGTCACTGGTTAGAAGATTACCTTCACTACAGTTTACATCATGCAACTTTCTAACAGGTCAGAGAAGAACAGTTTTTGTTTTTTTTTTTTTTTTTTTAGTTCTTCTTTAAATTATAGTAATAATTTAAGTTATACTGAACCTTTGCCCACAAAAAAATAATTAAAAAAAAAAAAAAAATATATATATATATATATATATATATATATATATATATATATATAGTACAGACCAAAAGTTTGGACACACCTTCTCATTCAAAGAGTTTTCTGTATTTTCATGACTATGAAAATTGTAGATTCACAATGAAGGCATCAAAACTATGAATTAACACATGTGGAATTATATACTTAACAAAAAAGTGTGAAATAACTGAAAATATGTTTTTTGCCTTCCTCTGGATCAACTTGTAGGAAAACAGGTCGAACTGGATGGACAGATGTCTTTTTTTCGGCCTTATAAACTATGTTACTATGTTACTATATTCTAGGTTCTAGGTAGTCACCTGAAATGGTTTTCACTTCACAGGTGTGCCCTGTCAGGTTTAATACGTGGAATTTCTTGCCTTATAAATGGGGCTGGGACCATGAGTTGTGTTGGGCAGAAGTCAGGTGGATACACAGCTGATAGTCCTACTGAATAGACTGTTAGAATTTGTATTATGGCAATAAAAAAAGCAGCTAAGTAAAGAAAAACGAGTGGCCATCATTACTTTAAGAAATGAAGGTCAGTCAGTCCAAAAAATTGGGAAAACTTTGAAAGTGTCCCCAAGTGCAGTCGCAAAATCCATCAAGCGCTACAAAGAAACTGGCTCACATGAGGACTGCCCCAGGAAAGGAAGACCAAGAGTCACCTCTGCTGTGGAGGATAAGTTCATCCGAGTCACCAGCCTCAGAAATCGCAGGTTAACAGCAGCTCAGATTAGAGACCAGGTCAATGCCACACAGAGTTCTACCAGCAGACACATCTCTACAACAACTGTTAAGAGGAGACTGTGTGCAGCAGGCCTTCATGGTAAAATAGCTGCTAGGAAACCACTGCTAAGGACAGGCAACAAGCAGAAGAGATTTGTTTGGGCTAAAGAACACAAGGAATGGACATTAGACCAGTGGAAATCTGTGCTTTGGTCTGATGAGTCCAAATTTGAGATCTTTGGTTCCAACCACGGTGTCTCTGTGCGACGCAGAAAAGGTGAACAGATGGACTCTACATGCCTGGTTCCTACCGTGAAGCATGGAGGAGGAGGTGTGATGGTGTGGGGGTGCTTTGCTGGTGACACTGTTGGGGATTTATTCAAAATTGAAGGCATACTGAATCAGCATGGCTACCACAGCATCTTGCAGCGGCATGCTATTCCATCCGGTTTGCGTTTAGTTGGACCATCATTTATTTATCAACAGGACAATGACCCCAAACACACCTCCAGGCTGTGTAAGGGCTATTTGACCAAGAAGGAGTGATGGAGTGCTACTCCAGATGACCTGGCCTCCACAGTCACCAGACCTGAACCCAATCGAGATGGTTTGGGGTGAGCTGGACCGCAGAGTGAAGGCAAAAGGGCCAACAAGTGCTAAGCATCTCTGGGAACTCCTTCAAGACTGTTGGAATACCATTTCAGGTGACTACCTCTTGAAGCTCATCAAGAGAATGCCAAGAGTGTGCAAAGCAGTAATCAAAGCAAAAGGTGGCTCCTTTGAAGAACCTAGAATATAAGACATATTTTCAGTTGTTTGACACTTTTTTGTTAAGTATATAATTCCACATGTGTTAATTCATAGTTTTGATGCCTTCTACAATTTTCATAGTCATGAAAATACAGAAAACTCTTTGAATGAGAAGGTGTGTCCAAACTTTTGGTCTGTACTGTGTATGTGTATATATATATATATATATATATATATATATATATATATATATATACAGTCATGGCCAAAAGTTTTGAGAATGACACAAATATTATATTTTCACATGATCTGCTGCCCTCTGGTTTTTATGTGTGTTTGTCAGATGTTTTTATCACATACAGAAATATAATTGCAATCATATTATGAGTAACAAAAGCTTATATTGACAGTTAGAATGAGTTAATGCAGCAAGTCAATATTTGCAGTGTTGACCCTTCTTCTTCAGGACCTCTGCAATTCTCCCTGGCATGCTCTCAATCAACTTCTGGACCAAATCCTGACTGATAGCAGTCCATTCTTGCACAATCAATGCTTGCATTTTGTCAGAATTTGTGGGTTTTTGTTTGTCCACCCGTCTCTTGATTGACCACAAGTTCTCAATGGGATTCAGATCTGGGGAGTTTCCAGGCCATGGACCCAAAATCTCTATGTTTTGTTCCCTGAGCCATTTAGTTATCACCTTTGCTTTATGGCAAGGTGCTCCATCATGCTGGAAAAGGCATTGTTGATCGTCAAAGTGCTCTTGGAACGGTTGGGAGAAGTTGCTCTCGGAGGACATTCTGGTACCATTCTTTATTCATGGCTGTGTTTTTAGGCAAGACCGTGAGAGAGCCGATTCCCTTGGCTGAGAAGCAACCCCACACATGAATGGTTTCAGGATGCTTTACAGTCGGCATGAGACAAGACTGGTGGTAGCGCTCACCTCATCTTCTCCGAATAAGCTGTTTTCCAGATGTCCCAAACAATCGAAAAGGGGATTCATCAGAGAAAATGACTTTACCCCAGTCCTCAGCAGTCCACTCCCTGTACCTTTTGCAGAATATCAGTCTGTCCCTGGTGTTTTTTCTGGAGAGAAGTGGCTTCTTTGCTGCCCTCCTTGAGACCAGGCCTTGCTCCAAGAGTCTCCGCCTCACAGTGCGTGCAGATGCACTCACACCTGCCTGCTGCCATTCCTGTCTGCACTGCTGGTAGCCCGATCCCGCAGCTGAAACACTTTTAAGAGACAGTCCTGGCGCTTGCTGGTCTTTCTTGGGCGCCCTGGAGCCTTTTTGGCAACAATGGAACCTCTCCTTGAAGTTCTTGATGATGCGATAGATTGTTGACTGAGGTGCAATCTTTCTAGCTGCGATACTCTTCCCTGTTAGGTCATTTTTGTGCAGTGCAATGATGACTGCACGTGTTTCTTTAGAGATAACCATGGTTAACAGAAGAGAAACAATGATGCCAAGCACCAGCCTCCTTTTAAAGTGTCCAGTGGTGTCATTCTTACTTAATCATGACAGATTGATCTCCAGCCCTGTCCTCATCAACACCCACACCTGTGTTAATGGAGCAATCACTGAAACGATGTTAGCTGGTCCTTTTAAGGCAGGGCTGCAATGATGATGAAATGTGTTTTGGGGGATAAAGTTCATTTTCTAGGCAAATATTGACTTTGCAAGTAATTGCTGTTAAGCTGATCACTCTTTATAACATTCTGGAGTATATGCAAATTGCCATTATAAAAACTGAAGCAGTAGACTTTGTAAAAATTAATATTTGTATCATTCTCAAAACTTTTGGCCATGACTGTGTGTGTGTGTGTATATGTATATATATGTGTATGTATATATATATATACACTCCGCTCCTCCTGCTCTATAACATGCTGACTGCAGTTTAATTTACATTTTCATGGTGACAAGTTCCCTTTAAGTCACTCACTCACGCTGTGCTTATCAGTATGTGATGAGTCCTGTGACCAGCTTCTTCTATCCTCTGTTAATGATTGATATCTATCTGTGTTTGAGCATGTTTACAGGCAAGGAAAAAACATATAGACGCTATAAGCTTCTCTTGCATTCTGTCCTTTAAAAAATGTTAAAAATTTTCATGTCTTCTCCATCACCACAGGCTCCTTGCAGAGAAGACAGAACAAATTGATTGATAGGTCTGCCTTAAAGGGGTTATCCCATGACTAATGTAAAAAATGAAAATCAGACATCATATAGTACATAACCATCTCTAACAATGCTAGAACCAGTCCTGTACCTCACATGGATCCAGAGATCTCCCCATTCATTGTTCTACTAGATTTATATCATGCTGACAGCTCAAGAGGAGTGTCTTTTCTGCTGCAGTTAAGGGGGCGTGTCCATGCTCTCCCTATCACAGCTCAGGTGGCAGTTGAAGGATGAAACTGAGCATGTGCGGCCTTCTTAGTGTGTCGGTCAAAGAAATAAGAAGAAAATCAAACAGCAGGTGGTACTATAGAGATACATTTTATTGAATAGCTCAGTGGCTATGCTAAATTTTTAATTACATGCAACTACAAAAGTATTCAGATCCTGGTGCTGGTTTGAAAACTGTAGAATATTTTTTGTTGCACAACACCTTTAACTTTAAGCGTTGTGTCTGTCAAAAAGCTTGTCGACTGATTCTATTAGCAGTTTACTGAAATTTGAACGCACCTGTGTCCTAAAGTATAAACTTTTTGCTTAAATAATGGCAAAAAGGAACTTGACTATAGAACTTGACCAGAAGCCACAATAGCTTTTTGTCATAGCTGCTGCGTTCTCATTGACCGAATAGCAGCTGTCGGCCTACATTTACTGGCACAGAGTTCTGTTAGCCCTTAAGACCTACATTAAATCACCCATCAGTCTTTTGGTTAGTGTTTGACCATTGATTTGCATTAGGGTCAAAAACACAGAAACATCTGGTTTTGGCTCACAATAACTAATGGAAATCACTGACCAAACGCTGACTTTGTGAATAAGGGCTCATGCACACGAACGTGTGTGGCCCATACCTGTATTGTGACCCTCAAACACTGCACTTGAATGGGTCCGCAATCCACAAGATACAGAGCGGTGCGGAGTGGAGGCACAGAATGTAAGCCCATGGAAGCACTGCATAGCACTTCCATGGGATTTCGGTCCGTGCATCACTACTATATGGGGATCTTGTATATAGAGGCATCACTACTAAATGTGGATCTAGTATATGGAATCATTATTACTATATGGGATCTAGTAGATAGTATCATTACTATGTGGGGATCTTGTATATGGAGGTATCACTACTATGTGGGGATCTAGTATATGGAAGCATCACTACTATGTGGGGATCTTGTATATATAGGCATCACTACTATATGTGGATCTAGTATATGGAATCATTATTACTATATGGGATCTAGTAGATAGTATCATTACTATGTGGGGATCTTGTATATGGAGGTATCACTACTATGTGGGGATCTAGTATATATAGGCATCACTACTATATGGGGATCTAGTATATGGAAACATCACTACTATGTGGGGATCTAGTATATATAGGCATCACTACTATATGGGGATCTAGTATATGGAAACATCACTATTATGTGGGGATCTAATATATGGAAGCATCACTGCTATGTGGGGTTCTTTATATGTAGGCATCACAACTATATATAGATCTAGTATATGGAGGCATGACTACTATATGGGGATCTAGTATATGGAATCATTACTGCTATATGAGGATCTACTATACAGTAGCACCACTACTATATTGGGATCTATTATGGAGGCATCACTACTATATTGGGATATATTATGTGAAGGCATCACCACTATACAGGGATTTGGTATTTGGAGGCACAGATGACACTGAAGCAGCATTGAAAGGCGGTACTGCAGACATGAGGGACACTACCAGATGACAGGCTGGAGGGTGCCCTGAATGGAGAGACACTGCATGGAGGCACTAGTACATGGCTGGATAACCAAGAAGCTGCATGGACTATATGTGAGTGCCACAGTCAATGATGGCCCAGCTTGCAGCACACAGTGACAGCCACATCGCTTACTCCATAGAGCGGGCTGCAGCGGTTTTCCTCATCTATGCTCTTGACTCCTACACTCGGAGCATCTGCCCCCCTTTACCGCCTGTTGCCTGACACCCGCTCCCTGCACGGCCCACGCTGCATCTCCTCGTCGCTCGGATCAAAACATCCGGCAATGGGGGGAGCAGCCAAGAGCAGGCCGTTACGGGGACGAGCACCCTTGAGGCTGTTCACTGTCGCAGCCTGCTATTGACTGTCCCCCCCATCACCGGATGTTTTGATTTGAGCGACCGGCAGATGCAGCGGCGGCCGTGCAGAGAGCCAGAGCAATTCGGATGCTGGGAGCAGGTAAGTATAATCCATACAAGGGGCCCGAGCATTCGGGGGATACTTTAGATATCAAATAACCCCTTTAAGGTTAAAGGAAGTTTAAACTTTTAGACATCATCTCCCCAAAAGAAAGAAAACTTTAGATGTAAGAATTTTTGACTTTTCAAAATATGAGCAATTTTTCTTTTGAAGTTCCAGAACTAGCAGGTTTCTGCAGCGTTTTAAAGGATCAAGGGTTTTCTATAGTTGCGAGGCTAGTGACATAAAAAGTGTAACTACGATGGAAAGAGACTCCTACATGGATCAGTTTTTCGACTAACTCCTCTTGTTCTGTCAGTAAGTATGAATAGCATTTCACAGTGGTACAGCTCTACTGCCTACAATGGAAAAGCCTTTAAATATAACTTTTTTGGCATGACAGTTAAGGGTAACAAAAAGTTTTGGAATCCGCTTGCCAAAAGTCATCACGTAGCCTGGGCCTTCTTCTGACACATAGTGATGATTTTGACTACAGTAGTGATGATCTCATTAGCGTCTTTATTCTGTATCTCCATTTGGACTTACTATGAGGTAATATCAATACTTTTTAGGGGCTTGTTCTAATTTAAAATTTGTTGTAGATTAAATCAGGCCATACACATAAGATAACTATTGTCTGAGAGCTCTCACTCCAGATACCATCATAACCATGGCTGCTTGACTTCGCCAAGCAACCATGTGTTCTTAGTAGGAAGAAAACCCAACTGCCGATCCCTATGACCTCCGACATCTACCATCAGGGGAGAATCGGGAGGGCCCCCCAAACACATTGGGTGGATGGCTTGCCCCCACCTGAAATCATATCTCTAATGTGTGGGGCCAGTTTACAGCAGGCGATATGTGGAGAATACTCATGGTCCCACCAAAATCAGCAGGCTTAGTCAACCTTGTTATTATGTCTGTGGGACCCATTAAAGTCAGTGTAATTGAAAGCTTTACCCCTCCATCTTCTGGGGTAAAACAGGTTTATGTCTTGCATATGCTCTATTAAATCTTTACAAAATCTTTCAGATTTCCTGTACACAGAGTAATTTTTTATGAGGACAATTGTTTTACATCCTGACCTGAAGGTCCATGTGTTAACTTTTATCTTGAACTGAAAGACATACTTTACCATGTGAATTCCCACTTGTAGGTCATCGCTATCTCTAATCAATTATCTGGCAAAGTGTGCCAGGGTAGCTCAATAAAAACACCCCGGCAGTGTACTCGGTGACAACCCCAAATCTGACATTGACAATGAATCTCCACCAGGCTGTTTCCTGTAGAATTCAGGGATACCCAAACAACTACAACTCCCGGCATGCCCTGTCAGCCTACAGCTATCAGCCTAAAGCAGGGCATAGTGGGAGTTGCAGTTTTCCAACAGTTGGAGGGCCGCAGGTTGGGCATCCCTACTGTAGATGATGTAAAGCTATTATCGGCCAATTGTTTCTGTCCTTCCCTGCACTGGGCTGCAGTTTGTTCAGTGCCTTTTTTTTTGTACATGGTGCCATCTGTAGTTGCTCCTGTGCCTTTGAACTCCATCTGTCTCCTCCATTTCTGGTTACATTTTGAAGTTATCTCAATAACTAAAAGTAGTACAAGTTTGGACACCCACTTTTCCACACTCCATGTTTTTTTGTTTTTTTTCCCCCACATTGTAGTTACATATTGAAGGAACACATTAAAAAATATGTTAAATCAGAATATACTTTAGATTCTTCAAAGTAGCCCCCTTTTGCTTTGAAAGCTTTGCACACTGTTGGGATTCTCTCAGCTTCAAGTGCCTGGAATGGTTTTTCAACAGTCTTGAAGGAGTTCCCATAGGTATCTGCTTCTTCAGTTTGGTTAAGGTCAAGTGATGGTGGAGGCCATGTCATCTAATGCAGCACTCCATCACTCTCCCTCTTGGTCAGATAGCCCTTACACAGCCTGGAGGTATGTTTTGGGTCATTATCCTTTTGAAAAACAAATGATGGTCCCACTATGCACAAACCAAATAGGGTGCAGAGTGCCGTGGTAGCCATGCTGGTTAAGTGTGTCTTTAGTTTTGAACAAATCATCAACAGTGCCACCTGCAAAGCACCCCCAAATCATCACACCTCCTCCCCTATGCTTCAGCATCCCCTATTCACTCATCTTTTCTGCATTTCACAGTGACATATGGTAGTAGTTGGGACTCAGAATCTCATATTTTGACTCATTAGAGTCTAATGTCCATTGCTTGTGTTTTTGGCCTAAGCAATTATTTACTTCTTTTTCTTGTTTCTCTTCAGTACTGTTTTTTTTGCAGCAATTGAGCCATAAAGGCCTGATTATTACAGTCTCCTCCAACCAGTTGATGTTGAGATGTGTCTAGTACTTGATCTCTGTAAAGCATTTATGTAGGCTCTAATTTGAAGTGCTGTTAATTTGCGGTTTATGTAACGCTTGGTCTTTGTTTCCTGGGGCGGTCCTCATCAGTGCCAGTTTCATCATAGAATTTGATGGTTTTCATGATTGCACTTGAGGATATCTTCAAAATTCTCGAGATTTTCTGGATTGACTGACCTTGATGTCTTCAAGACTGTTGTTTTTCTTTACTTAGTTGAGTGGTTCTTGCCATAATGTAGATTAGAACATTAGTAGAATATGGAAGTGTGTACCAGTCTTATCTCTGCACAACACAAGTGATGGGGTCAAATGCATTATGAGGGCAAGAAATTAACTCTTGACAAAACATAACTGTTAATTGAAAACATTTTCAGGTGACTACTTCATGAAGCTGATTGAAAGAAAACCAAGAGCTGTGTAAAACTGTCATCGAAGCAAAAGGAGGCTTCTTTGAAGACTCTGAAATATAAAACATATTCTGGTTTGTTTAACACTTTTTCTTTACTACTTGATTCCATATGTGTTCCTTCATCATTTTATGTCTTCAATATGAATCTACAATGTGGAGTTGGGGGAAGAGAAAAACTTAGAAATGAAAACTTTTGACTGGTACTGTAGCTGTAATCTGGCTACAAACTTTCTATGTGATGCCTGGGCAAATTGCTATTAGACATGTAGTTACCAGTGCTGCTGCCTGCAAACAGTGACTTTTACAGTAAAGATGGTGGACAGAAACTGGTGGCGTGTAGACAAATACTGATAATGAAGCTGCGTTAGGGGGAATGGACAAAAGCGAATAGGGAGTAGACAAATATTGTTATAATGAGGCTAGGTTATGGGATGGGAGACCGAAGCTAGTGGGCAATAGACAGCCACTGTTATAATGAGGTTAGGTTGGGAGATGGTGGAGAGAATACACCGGTATTATAGAAAGTGCATGCTGGTCAAGTTGCACCTCTGGATGAAAGGAAAGGGTTAGGTCAAGAATTTGGCATGGAGGGGTGCCATTCAAATTTTTGCCCCAGGCAGCGCGAAGGCTATGTGCTTCCCTGTCCCTGGCCACAAAGCACTGAGGGAAGGGGGGCCCAAGCTGAACTCTTGCACCAGGGCCCATGAGCCTTTAGATACGCCCCTGCTAGTGGCCAATAGACAATCAATCTTATAGTGAGGCTAGATTAGGCAATGGTGGACAGAAGCTAATGCTGAATAGACAGCCACTGTTATCGTGAGGCTAGGTTAGGGGAGGATGAACAGAAGTTGGTGGGAAATGGACAACCACTGTTATATTGAGAGCTAGGTTAGGGGTGGTGGACAGGAGGGGTGGGAAATAGACAACCACTTTTATATTTGGAACTAGGTTGGGGGGTGGTGGGCAGGAGGCGTGGGAAAAAGGCAGACACTATTATAATGAGGCTCGGTTAGGGGATGGTGGACAGAAGCAGGTGGGAAATAGACAAACTATGATAATAAGAGCTAGGTTAGGCCTTGTTCACATCTCCATCAAGCAGATCTGGCTGTCTGATCCGGCACAAATGCCGGCTGTTGGCCGGACAAAAAAAAGCTGCGTGCAACAGTTTTTGTCCGGCCAAAACATGGCATTTATACCGGAAAGAGGCCAGATCACCACCAGACCCCAGTACAGTCAATGGGGATCTGGTGGTGAACAAGAGAATCCAGTGAAATCAGGAACAGCCTGCCAGATCTGCTTGATGGAGATGTGAATGAGGCCTCGTGGAATGATGGACAGAAGCTGGCGGGGAATAGACGAACAGTGTTATAATGAGAGCTGGGTAAGGGGATGGTGTATATGATTTCATGTGTCTACTGGAGTTTTTTCTCAAAGGGAGTCTGTCACCTCATTTTTACCTATATAACTAACAGCAGTGCCCCACAGAAGATTGCAGACACATCCCAAACATACCTGTGTGCACTGTGCGTCTGTATTCCATGTCCAGAAAAAGCACTTTTATTCTACGGGAAAACAGCTCCCAAGTGCCCGGCTGAAAGTGAAACTAGAAACAGCTTTCTCTCCTGACTCGATTTCTAACAGCTATATCTTCTTATATAATGCTGTGATTTCAAAGCAGGTCAGAACCATTTTTCTATCTGCTACCAATCCCAAGATATGAGCAGCTAAATCAGCTCTCCCCTCTTCAGTCTGGTTTGCAGCAGCAGCAGAGCTGGGCACTTGGGAGCTGTTTTCCTGCAGAATAAAAGTGCTTTTTCTGGACATGTAATACAGACACAAAGTGCACACAGGTATGTCTGGGATGTGTATGCAATCTTCTGTTGGGCAGTGCTGTTAGTTATATAGGTGAAAATGAGGTGACAGACTTATTTTAAAGGAGTTTTCCAATCTTAAACATTTATGGCATATACCAAATCATTTCTATGTGTGCAATAAATCTGTGGTAAGCTGGCCATGCATATTTAGAGAAAAAATGAAGATAACTGTATGCGAAGAGTGCTGTATCGCCTTGAGTGATGTCTAATCATGCCTTAAAGAGGTATTCCCATCATAACCATATCATTTAGACAGTGGTCTCCATGAAATGCCTACAAGGAGCCTCTGTTCACCTGATTGGTGACTGCCCCTAAAGCATTTATGCCATAAATATTTCCGATGATCAAAACAATTTTGGGCAGTTTGTCTAATAGGAGCACCCCTCAGGCTAGTGACTATGTGCATACATAGCAGCCAGTCACTGACCACACAGAGCAAGAGGTGTGGGCAGGGGTGCACCACTAATGAGGCCAGGTGAGGTGATCGCCTCAAGCAGCACCAGGTAGGGGCAAGAGGGGGCAGAGGAAGGGCCATGGACAATGAGCGCTTTGATTGTGGCAAAGCGGTTAAGTTAAGAAATTGGGGTGCCATTTCAGTTTTTGCTTCAGGCAGCAGAAAAGCTAGGTGCACCGGTGGGTGTGAGAGTATGCTCTATGTGCCCGCTTATTCTTTCAGTGCCCATATTATCCACGCAGCACAATATAGTACAGACCTGTAATATTCTGCCCTAGCCTAGGTCACCGACCTTGGCTATAACATAAAGCTGTTTTTTGCACACAGTTATCTTTGATTCGTTCCCTGCAGGATATCTTCACACCGACAGCTTACCGCACAAATTACCGATTCACATTTTCAGAAATTAATTCTTTTTAGTTCATTTAATTATGTTGGCAGATTTTCCAAATATTTTCACAGTTGTGGAGATGAAAAATAAGGCAAGACGCTGGCACCGACACAAGATTACATAAGGATGGATTCCTTGTCAGCACCAGTCATTTATTTACCCATTTATTTTGGACTGTGAGAATCAAAGGAAGAAAACTGGCATGTTTATCTCAGGAGTTAATTCAATTTTGGATTTATGGAGTTGGGTCAGTTTAGAACATTTTAAATGTCAGCCAGACTTGGCTTCTCACAATTTCATATAAAGCAGGAACTTACGCATTACATGGGAAAGTTTCCTTTCCCAGGGCAGATCGCAAAAAAATAAATAAAAAATTAATCATCAGGCAACTAAAACTGAACATCTATAAGAGGATCTAATGTGAAACTGGGTCTTCGCTAATTCTAGAGCAGATCCGTCGTAGATAATGCTGAGATGTCACTAGAGAGATTGCAAAAACATGAAAATGTTTGTTCGATGGTGTATTGAGCAAGCTATTAGGTGTTGGAAAGGCTAGCAAGTCACTGTTATATTTATATCTGATATGTTAATCCCTTAGTGACCAGCCTGTTTTGGACTTTAGTAATCAAGCAATTTTTTTAATGTTTTCATCATCACATTCCAAGAGCCATAACCTTTTTATTTTTCCATCTATGTAGTTTTTTTTTTTTTGTGGGACAAGTTGCCATTTTAAATGGTACTATTTTGGGTACACATCACTTAGGGCTCATGCATACGACAGTATGCATTTTGCCACAAAATATGGATACCGGACGAATGCATTTTGCTTGTAGAACTACCTATTATTGTCAAAATGGACAAAAATAGGACTTGTTCTATATTATGTGGCAGGGCAGCACGGATGCAGACAGCACACGGATAACAAATAATGCATTAATAATACATTGTATGGTTTTGTGTCCAGTCATAAAAACGGAAATAAAATGGATCCGGCACTGAAAACAATGTAAGTCAATGGTGATTGATCCAGTTTTTTAGGAGCCTAAAAAACAGATCCGTCACCCATTGACTTTCAATGTATTTAGTGACACATCTACTTTTTTCCATTTTTATTTCACACAACCGCATCCTAATGGAATGGATCCATCCTGATGTGCAAAATCAAAACAGATCCGTTTAATTCTGGTATTGAGATCCTCTGCCGGATCTCAATACCAGAGTTAACAACGCAAGTTGAAATGCCAGTCTTTAGTACATGACCCTCCTTTGTGGTGGGATACCATTGTGTGCATTATCCACGTTCCGTGACATGTCATACCTTTCCTATTCCTGTGCAGTGACATTTCCATGGCATAGGTGTGTGAGGTGTTGAGGTTGGTAACTACTGCTTGAGGTGGCTCTAAGATTTATCCATCTCATACAAATATGATGCCACTATAATAAATTGCATGTGCGTGCCGCTCTTCTTTCAGTAGGATCATATAATCATCTAAAAGTCGCTCTTGTGACCACTTCAGACACAGTGGTAGTCGTGTCCCTCCGCTGTGCTGGTGCCTAATCATAGACATCAGAACAGTGGTTCCTATGCAACAGGTGGGCAGGCGCTGGTGGGTCTTGTTACCAACCTCTGCAGCGGCACACTAGATGACAACTAGATGACACTTATTTCATTCTCTAATGCTTATTCATGGGTAGAAGTTCTCAGTTCGCCTCTGCGCCCCATGAGAAATGGCAGGTCTTGCCACTTGTGGTGATTGATTGAAAGGCATGCTGTTATCATGTCAGACATGAGGCGGAGGGTGAACTGCAAGATGCGAGAGCTCTAGGCTGGAATAACGCAATGTCATTTATTCACATTAAACTAGCCAGTCTGTCCATGTCTTACAAAATATGACAGCTCTGATCAGAGGGATGGTAGATATGTTATGGTTCACTTCATACCGCAAATGACTTCACTTCATGGCAATTCTTTACAAAACCCAGTGTTTGTTATATTACACAGTATTACCCAGTATATAGCCATATAGTCCACCTGCTGTGACGTGTGAATGCCTCTTACTGAGATGTCCGCTTGTCCTTCTGTTCATTGGATGTAAACCGAGAGTACAAGGGAAAGACATCATTTACGGCACTGCTCTCCCGTAACTAACACTCAAAAGGAGTTGTTTGACCAGAAGGATAAAAATTTATTACAGTGTGTGTAAAAAGATTTTTTAAAAAAAGGTAAGTCACCGTTTGAAAGTCCTGTCATTCTAGCGCTGTGACACCTGTCCCTAGTGTACTGGAAGCGATGACATTCTGCTCCTATTCATTTCACTGCTGCAGCCAGTCGCTGGCCTCAGTGGTCATATGTTCCAGATCAGCTTGTGACTGCTCAGCCTCTGCAGCGACATGCCATTCTTGCACACGTGACCACTGAGATCAATGATTGGCTGCTGTGGTCACATGAATGGGAAAGAAATGTCATCACTTGCAGTCTGGACGGGACAGTAAGCAGTGTGGAGCACAGCACTGGAACAGTCGGACTTTTTATTTTTATTTTGGTAGGACGACTCCTATATTTGTGAATGCACTCAACCTCAAAACCTGATGAGCAAGTCAAGTTCCCATTGTATGACCAAGGTGTTTACAGAGTGACAACCAGGGACAGTTTTAGACAAAGTGTGGTGCTGGTGAAAAATTTAAAGTGGCCCCAAATGCTGAACTATTATACCGTCATGATAGGAGCATGCAGTCGGTTCAGAAAGTGATGTGCAGAGCGCTGTCTCACTGCCTGCCAAAGGTGTTGCTATTGTTCTAATAGATCAGGGGCACAAGTCCCAAGGCATATGTCCCCCAGCCACAATATAATACTGCTATATAAGACTAAATATTTTTACCATACAGTGATCAAATATTACTCACGTACAAAATGCACTGTACAAACACTAGTATAACCACTATAGAAGGCCTGGATAATACAGCCATACCATGACCATAAACATTATCGCTCAAAAGTGACTCAATAATATTGCCACCCTATTGTTACTGATAAATACAGACTAAACTAAGACCAATATTGCCACCATAGAGTGACTGTATAGTGTTAAATAGTAGCTGTATACAGGCGCTCTGCAGTCAGTATAAGTGATTAAAGTACAGTTAAACCCTCTATACCTTTTCTCTCTAGCCTAAATCCCCTGCCAGTCTGACTGTACCTGCTGTGTGGCACAGTGGTCCCAAATACTGTACTTCAGAAATAACTATGTGATAGCTAAAATTACTGCCCAAAAATGGTGCCACACAGGCAGCGCCCCTGAAACAGTAATGCCTGATAAATGACAATGCCACATAGTGCCCCAAAAATATTACTTCACACAGGTAGCAATTTTTTTGTTTCTTGCGTCCCACAAAGGAATAGTGCCACCTTTGTACCCCACAGAAATGGGTACCAATTTTCTCAGTGCCTACAAACAGTAACAGTGCCTCCATTAATAATGCCCTGCCCTGTTTAATCAGTTTAAAAAGTCATTGCACTTGCACACAATTGAATTTAACAGAGAATGTTGTAATTAGCAAATTTATGAATCAGTTTATTAAAAAATCTCCCTGTATCCACCTGAAAAAAGCTGTAAAGTCATGGCCTTTAGGGGTCTCACATCTACCTAATTTGCAGTCCACAGCCTGTTGCTAGGCAAGATACGTCCCTGGTAACAGAGACTCGGGAAATGGGGGCGTGTCAGTTAGGCTACTTTCACATATGCGTTTTGGTTTTAGGTTTTGAGATCCTGCAGAGGATCTCAAAACCTGACCAAAACGGTTCAGTTCTGATTACACATCAGTATGCATCCATTCCTTTAGGATGCGGTTGCGTGAAAACGAAGCGGAACAGACAGGATCCGTCACTAAATACATTGAAAGTCAGTGGGTGACAGATCTGTTTTTTTTTTTTTTTAGGATCCGGTTTGTTCCATTTCAATGATCGGACGCAAAACCACAGCCTGAAGAGGTTTTGTGTCCGGTCACAAAATGGAATGCTGACAGAACGGAAGACATCCTGATGCATCCTCAACGGATCTCTTTCCATTCAGAATTCATGGAGACAAAATGGAACCGTTTTGGCCCAGTTTTGAAATCCGCTGACGGCTTCTCAAAACTAGACTGCCAAAACGCATACGTTAAAGTAGCCTTAGCTGAGCTCATGAGCCTGATAGAAGCACTGCCTCTTCACAGCTTTTCAAGAGCACAGGAGCGTCCCGTCTGTCTTTGTGTTCACCTTTCCCCCTCCTTATCTGCTGTGTGGGCTCCCTAAATGAAGACAAACATAAATAAAGATAAATAAAATAAATTAAGATCTCCCTTCTATGGAAATAAAGATTCCATAGAAGGGAGATGCCAACTACTTCTGAGAGAAATGCATCTAGCTGTGCAGGTGAAGTAGGGAATAACTTAGCTGAGAAAGACATTAGGGAAGGCCAAAGAAGACCTATTCCTTCACAGTTATGATTGCACAATGAAGTAGAGCCATTATGTAGAGCCTTTTTTTTTTTTTTTTTTTTTTTTTTTTGAAGACTCAGGTATGCTTTAATACCATCCATACTGTTGGGCTTTACCCTTAACCACTTCCAGTCTGCCCATTGACTATAAACGTCCTGGTAGTGGATCTCTATCTCTGAATGGACGTTTTAAAACGTCCTTGAGCTTTGCCCCCTGTGTGCAGCACCTGTACATAGAAGCTCCATGACTCAGCTGCCTCCTGACAGCCAAAAACATGGAGCTTTAACCTGAGACCTTTTTTCCTGGCCTCCAGGCTTTTGATCACTCTGACAAGCTGTTAAAGCCATCACAAATGCTTGTACTATCTCCCTCTCATTACTGCCGGTCACAGAGCAGTTTACAACCACATATGGGGTGTTTCTGCAAACTTCAGAATCAGGAAAATAAATATTCAGGTTTGATTTGCGGTTTACCCTTGCTATCTTATAGGAAAAATGAATTAAAAATTGAAAATCTGCAAAAAATATATATTTTAAATTTCACCTTCCTTCTGTTAATTCTTGTGGGAAATCTAAAGGGTTAACAAACTTTGTAAAAATCAGTTTGGATTACATTGGGGGCTGTAGTTTCTAAAATATGTTCATTTATGGGAGGTTTCTATTATTTAAGCCCCTCAAAGTCACTTTAGAACTGCAAAGGTCCTTTAAAATTAACTATTGGAAATTTTCATGAAAATCTTAAAATTCGAAGCCTTCTAATGTCTTAAAAAAATAAAATTACATTTCCAAAATTATGCCAACATAAAGTGGACATATGGTGAATGTTCATTAATGACAATTTTATTAGATATCCCTATGCAACTTAAAAGCAGAGAAATTAATATTTAAAAAATTGTGATTTTTTTTTTTCAAAATTTTCAGTAAATTTTTGATTTTTTATAAATAAAGGTAAAATATATTGACTCAAATTTACCATTAACACAAAGTACAATCTATGAATGGCTTGGATAAGCAAAAGCGTTCCAAAGTTATTACCACATGAAGTGACACATGTCAGATTTGCAAAATTAGGCCTGGTCAGGAAGGGGGTAATTGGCCTGGATGGGAAGTGGTTAAACTAGCCAAACAGGATCAGAGTATTATTCATATAAGGACCCTAACACCTCGCAGGGCTGGTCCTATTGACAACTAGCACTGAGGCTGTAGAGAAGAAGCAGGGGGCCTCCTTTAATAAGCAGTCACCTATTATTCATCCATCATGTGCAGCCATTTTGCTGCTAATGGAGCTGTGAAGATAAATACAGTGGGGTTTTACTTGTGCTCAGAGCTAATTTACACAATGAAGGTGCATTCATAAATCAAGTAGGAAATATCATATAAATAATGTAGAGATGAGTCTGGTGGAATTAGCGTACAGATGTGTCCGCCTTCAACTGTTCATTTATCTCCACATGGCCAGATATGTGTAGCACAGAATACTACACACTGTTCTGCAGACCACGAACCGTGAATCCATAAAATACTGTGCGGCCTGTGCACTATCTTACCTTTAGAAGCGGCAGTGGATCTGTTGGCGCCTCTCCATAACTCCGGCCGATCCACCGTCAGCACAGGGCCTTATTAAGACTGGCGTCTAAAATGCTGGTCTTAATAAATGTGCCCCTAAGTCTATCTTCATGTGGCTGATTTTGCCCTTGATTCTCGTGTTTTTTTCAGTTTGAATGTAGCTGATCCTGCCATTTTAGCCCCATTTATTAGCGCTAATCTGCGTGCCCACTCCCGACAATTTCCAGTAGTGTCTGAGTGGAATAGACATGTCCATTCTTGGTGCAGGACTGAAAAACCATGCAAAAATATCCTGTGGCTGTATGAACAGTGATGCAAACCTCCATTGAAAACAGTGGGTTTTAGAAGAGATATTGTGTGGTTTTTGGTGCAGAATCCACAGTGTGAACATAGCCTAAGACAAGACATCGCCTTCGGGAATTCTATTCAGGTGTTTTGTAGTCCTGTCTTTTTCTGGGAAATGCGTTACTAAACAGCCGTGATCAGTTAAATCTACGCGGTGCTTTCCAGATACAATGCACACGTGATCTTAGTGTGTACTTATCTGTACGCAGCATGTGGCATTTGCATTCAGTTTTGTACTGACTTTTTCTTCTCTCCTTTCTTTAAGTTTCCTTTGTCTGGTCCAGAATGGCTGCCTGTGGTGTGAACACGAAGAACAAAGTCACAGTTCATAAGCCAGTTTGGGACTTCCTCAACAAAGAGACTCCATCCAAACTGAACCGACTGAGAGAGGACAGTGGAGTTCGCATCCTGATTGATGGTGAAACTTCTGACATATATGTACTGAGGTTATCTTTTGACAGCCACGTGCCTGCGAATACTATTTCACTTGTCAGAAAAGCTCTAAAATCGTTGTTAAAAGATACAGAGAAAGAATTAAAAAAGTCCTGCAAACAGCACCAGATTTCAGGCTGCATGGCTTATACAGATAAAAACAGTGAACACGCAGGTGAGCTACATCTCCGTAATGTCTATAGCCGAGGTCAGCAAAGTACGAGCAGCCGGGGATTACCTGGAAGCTCCAGTGGGGCGAGTGGCAGTCATGGGAACTCACGTGACCACCGAAGAGAAGAGGTAGAAGATGACCGAGAGAACCAGTGCCCGATTTGCTTGGGTGAGATTCAAAACATAAAAACCCTGGAGAAATGCCAGCATTCATTCTGTGAAGATTGCATCACCAGGGCTCTGCAAGTGAAGAAAGCATGTCCTATGTGTGGTCGTTTCTATGGGCAGCTTGTGGGCAACCAACCTGAGAACGGTAGAATGTTAGTATCCAAGGACTCCAGCCTTTTGCTTCCTGGTTATGAGAAATATGGGACGATTATCATCCAGTATGTCTTCCCACCAGGCATCCAAGGGGTAAGAGATGTTTAAATTATCTTGTAGCTACACTGTGAAGGGACAGGAAATCTGGTGGTAAAGTCTGGAAATTCATTTGGCCATACACCATAGGGCTGTATTATATTAAACGATGTAGCAGACGATTGTTGGGAAGGAAACATTCTTTCCAGGCAATCACCTGCCTCTTAGTGGAGGAGACCGCTGCTATTACATGCAGAGATCTCCTCCACGATATGGGGAGGAGCAATCGTTCATCACCATACTGACTAGTTGTTTGCCGGCAGCAGATCGTGATAAAACAGCATGATCTGCCGATGATTTTTTTAAAAGGGTTGTCTGCTTTTTAGTGTCTGCCAGTGTAATACAGTCCTTAGATAGCTGTTGGCCAAACACTCTATAGCTGGCAGCTAATCCTCCCAACCCATGTTCAGCTGAGGCTGCTGTCAGACATGTCTGGCAGTGGCATCTCTCCCTTGAGAACATAAGGATTGGGCATGGTAAAGGGGTTGGTTCATCAACGTCAGACAGGTACGGGTCCTCTGGGACCCGCTCTATTCGAAACAAGGCCCGCAAAGTGAAAGAGAGCACACCACGCATGTGTAGCGTGCTCTCCATTCACCTCTTTGGAAGTTCAGAAAATAGCTGAACAAGCGTATTTTTGGAAGTCCCATAGAGGCAAACGGAGAGTGCACCACGCAAGCGTGACCACCGCTCCATTCACTGCTATGGCACTGCCGAAAATAGCCAAGCCGGCATTCAGTTATTTTCATAATTCCCATAGTGGTGAACAGAGGAGCATGTGGGGTTGCTCTACGTTCCCTTTGAGGACCCTGTTCTAGCGATAGCAGCACGTCCCAGAGGTGGGATCCACAACTATCTGACATTGATGGCATTTTTCTAGCGATGCCATCAATGTCTGAGATGATCCAACCCCCTTAATATTCAACATGGCCGGTCCTTCTTTCCTCTCACAGGAGAATCAGGACACTGATACACATTAGATGGTTGACTGATCCCATCAAAATCAGCTGGATTGGAAAATGTTCATCTAATGTGTATGGTCACCTTGTGATTCACACTCCTGTCATGATGTCTGTCACAATGCGGTGTCTTTAGCACTGGTGGTATCTTTTTGAGAAAACCACTCCTTTGTCTACATCAGATTTTCTGGCCTAGATAATCATTACCTACTGTATGTATATTGACCTCTTCTTTGAAAGGACCAGTTGTCTAAAAGCTGTTTCTCATTGCAAGGTTGAGTGGCTGTCTCCGAGATTTCATGGGTTCTCCAGTATCATAGTAAAGCCAGATATTGCAGTCTGTAATCTTTCAGGGAAACTAATTAGCTAGATCAAATTTATTAAAGTAGAATACCACTTTTGGCTGAGTTATATATGGTCTTTGCTTTCAGGGGTGGTCAATGATATCTCAAGTAATTAGCTGGTTCGCAATCATATGATATATAATGCAAAGTAGACCAATTAATCCTTGTCTAGCTGTTATCCACTGAGTATTAAATGGAGTTACTTCAAATTGGGGCTGATGAATACATTTATGTGTTAATTTGGTAACTAGCTATCCCCAAAGCATGGGATATATTGGGATATATTGCAGTTGGTCTTTCAGTTTAATAGACTGGTTGCAAAGTATAGAATTGTTCTTTTCTTTCATTATTTTCTACTAGGAAAGTCGCCCTTGCCACCTGTAATACTTGAACTCCTGCATGTAATCCCTGGAAAAAAGAAATATGGAGAGAGTCCATTATCTCTGTCTGAATAGGCAGTGTCCTTTCAATGAACTGTGCATAGATCAATAGTTAAAAAGAATATAAGAAACTTTGCAATATATGTTATAAGAGATAATGCCTCTTTCTCCATATAAAAACACTTCTTTTCCTCCTCCCACTTCCAGCACTCATCATTCAATCACAGTTCATTGCTAAAATGAATCTCGACAGGAGAGAGATTATCAGCTCACTGAGGGTTCAGGTTACATTCTGTCCATAGAAGTCTGGGGAGGGGAGAAGGAGGAGGAAGCATCTGCAGAGAAAGAGAGAGGGAGAGACATGCTGCTGGCTTTACTTTTATATCGAACTCCAGTGGTGGATTCACAGCTTCAGTGCTAAATACTACTGTCCTCCATTATGCTGTTGCTTTTGGGAGCGTGCTACAGAGAGATGAGAGAGCAGAATCTCTTCTTCACTATGTGTGCAGTGTATAGAGACATCATAGCAGCTATTCTCCTAGACAATTAGAGATGGAGCCTACAGAGGGGAAACTGTAACATACACGTCATATAATGGCCAGAGATGGCGCTAATTCCTCGGGTATACACTCTTGACTTGAAACGAAAGGGACACTTTTAGTGGTATAGAAGTACTAAGTCAGGCTGAGAGACATTTCTGTAATTAATAAATTTTGGGATTACTTACATGTAACTGAAAGCTAGGTGCAATTAGTCTAAATGTAGAGTCTTTCCACCTATTTTAGATGTTCTTGTTTACCTCTAACATTGAGGGAGAAGTCACACATATTTTTTCCCTTGACATATGACATAGGTAGAACTACTATGTTTATTAGTCATGGCATAATAACCACATTATAACCAAATGAAGCCAGAATCTCACTTTCCAAGTGCTGTGAATATGACTTCTGCTGGATTGGATATTGTTATTAAAAGGGTTTTCCAAGACTTTAATTTTCTGGATAGGTCATCAGTATCTGATTGGTGGGGGGCCCGACACCTGGAACCCCACGCCGATCAGCTGTTTGAGAAGGCACCAGCGCTCTCTACAGCTTTGATGACACGTTCATCAGTCACGTGGCCTAGGCGGAATACCAAGCACAGCCATTATACAATGTGTACGGTGCTGTGCTTGGTGAGCACGGAGATGTCCGTGGCGCTCATGGGAGCGCCTTCTCAAACAGCGGACCCTCCCCATTCAGATACTGATGATCTATCCAGAGGATAGGTCATCGGTATTAAAGTCCTGGAAAACTCTTTTAACTTTATTCCTGTTTGAATTCTTTAGCTTGACTAGAGAAGTTCTTTATAACTACTACTAACTTTCCAAACCGTCTTGTAGGAACCCGGCAGAGAAGCCCTTTGGTTAACTCCATCATGTTTCATCTGCATGTTGCAAAATGGTAAAACTTAAATTCTTGTTCAAAACTGGAGAAAGGGTTTGGACAGCATGTGAAAAAAAAATGACTTTGTCAGTGTCCTGATTCTGGTGCCACTGCTTCTGTCCCTGCTGTTTCCAGTCCCTGCTGGAGTGGAAGTGGTGACATGTTGTATACACGGTACTACTGCCAGCTAATCCATGGCCTCAGAGGAGATGTGGGAATGAACAGCAAGTCACCACCAAGCCATTAAGGGTAGCAATCATCCCCTCTACATGGGGATGAATGATGACTACTGTGATTGTTCGTCCCCATACAGATTTGTTGTTTGTCAGCAGGACAAAGGCTCATCCCCAATAACTACACCAATACTTGGCCCTTGTAATAACGATCTAACATACTCAAGGTTGGAAGCTCTGTCCTCTGATTGGAGTCCCCGCAGCAAAATTATGGGGTCCGATCAGTTGCTATGGCAGCTGGGGGCCTTGTGAAGGCTCCTAGGCCTGCCATAGGAAGCTGTCTGTTAAGCCCTGCCTACAGTAGGGCTTAATAGACATCCAGTGTCATTCATTTCACACCTTCGGGGCTAGATACCGTAGTAATTAGAACAGACCGCTCATGTTTAGTAGTCCAAATGGAATATCCTGTATCCAACAAATCAAGTAATCCATACATGTCAGGAGAACGCTCATAGCCGAAGTATACATAGGATCCTGCATAATGATCATCAATTACCCCTGGAAACACTGCGTGGCAAGATCATATGAGCTGCGAGCTTTCTCCTGTCATGTATGGATTATTTGATTTGCTGAAATAAAGCCTAAACGTGAGTAGTCTGTTGTAATTGATATATAGCCCCGAAGGTGTGAAATGAATTATACCGGGAGTTGATGGATTGTGGAGGTGGTGAAGCCACATAGCACTAGGGCCATAATCGAAGTGCTGTAGTCAACTGCATAAAATTCGGAGTATTGGGCTTAATAGGTGATCAGCAAAAAGCCTATAGACAGCAATAGTATACTGTTGCGGTCTATGTTACAGACGATCAAGTCTCCAGAAGGGGACCAGAAACATGAAAAGATAAAATGTTTTTTTTAAAAAAAGCAAAAATATTAAGTCAAATCATACCCTTTCCCAGTTTTACATATATAAATAAGTAATAAAGCAACAAAATTAATCGGTATCACAGTCTGAAAATGTTCAAGCTATTAAAGGGGTTTTCTGAGACTTTTATACTGATGCCTTAACCTCTGGACAGGTCATCAGTATCTGATCGTCGGAGTGGGTTCGACACCCGGGCCCCCCACCGATCAGCTGTTTGAGAAGGTCCCAGGAGCTCACTGTAGTGCAGCGGCATTCTCAGTGCATAGCTTAGGCCATGTAATGTCATTTTCATCGGTCACATGTCCTAGGTGCACCTCAGATCTATAAAAGTGAATGGGGCTGAGCCACTATGCAATGTACGGTGCTTGGTTGGCAGAGAGAAGGCAGTGACTGACCTGCGGGGGTAGCGGGTGTCAGATCCCGCTGCCTGAAATGTATATTTGCAGTCAGGTGTAAACAGATGCAGCCGTGCAGGCAAGCGCAGAAAGCGGGGTGATGAAATGGTTAACTTTATTAGCCATGCACTTAGAAAGGAAGATGCACATACCTCGCCTAAATACAAATGACTTCACCCTCGTCCTCCTGCCAAGTTAATAAACAATTTGCTTTTAATAACCTGTAATCTGCGGTTATAACGGAGCCAGAGTGCACACTGGGGAGACCCACCATAATGCAGTCCATGGCTTGCTGCCACAAATGAGAGATTCAGTGGAGGGAAGTGACACAAGGAAAGAATTACACCTAGATAGATTACAGATTAGGGTGTAATAATACCAGGCAAAAGCCAACCCTTCATGGTAATCTGACCTTCATAATGTGATTTTGCATTAAAGGTAGTCGGCGGTTTTCACTGCTCAGAATAGCTTACAGCAGTAGAGGAATGGCCTGGAAGCAGTCATGTCACATCTGAGGCACTGCTTATATTCGCTCCATAGGTCAGATATCAAAGTTTTGGCGCCACTCCTGCAACTGCAGGTCAGCCAGTGTCATAGGTCCAAATCTGCTGACAGATGCTCTTTAATCAGAAAGGAGTGTGCAGCAGAGGGTATGTCAGCATAAAGGACTCACAGGAGTGACACCACATGTTAAAACTTTGCTTTCTGCCCTAAACAGCACCTCAGGTGTGGTTTAACTGCTTTCCCTGTCACCCATATAATACTTCCAGCGTAGTCAAAACTCCTGATGGACTCCCTTTAAGTATTTCTAGGTGCTTTTTATATACTCAGCCCTTTTCTTTCAGACCCCCATCAGACCTCATATCAGCCCTTTAAGACCCCCATCAAAATAAAAAACTTTACCTCTTACCTCTCCTGCGCCGCAGCTCCACTCCTGGTCCGGCGGTCTCTTTAGAAGTCGCGCTCCCCTGTCTTCCGGCCAGCGCTGCACTGTCACCCTGACAGTATCAGAAGCGCTTGCAGCGCTTCTTCCCCGCTCCCGGCACCTAATCCATACTAATGAGTGCTTCCATAATGGAATCTCTCACTAGTATTCGCTTTATAAGAGGAACGGCCATTTCCCCCCCTACTTTGGGGGGGGGGGGGGAGTGCGTCTTATAAAGCTAAAAATACGGTATGCTGTGCTGTTCCTTTATTATTCCTATTTGATTTTAATCATTGAATTGCCAGCAGTCTGTAATGAAGATCCAAATGAGTGTTACCAGTTGGGGATGTGTCATTGCACAGTCTGCTATTGGCAGCACTGACTGGATAGAGTCAGACTGTGCAGAGACACATCCCTAATTGGTAACACTCAGTTAAATCTTTATTGCAGATTGCTTGTAATTAATTCATAAACTTCTAGTAGGAATAATAAACTAGTTTGGTATAGCATGGGTTTATAAGAATAGATGCTCCAGAATTGTTATTACAAGGAGGAGTAAGTAATTACTACAACAGACATATCAGGAAAAGGGACAGGTCCTGTTTAAAGGGAGTCTGTCACCTCATTGTCACCTATATAGCTAACAGCAGTGCCCCACAGACGATTGCATACACATCCCAGACATACCTGTGTGCACTGTGTGTCTGTATTCCTCGTTCAGAAAAAGCACTTTTATTCTGCAGGAAAACAGCTCCCAAGTGCCCAGCTCTGCTGCTGCTGCAAACCAGACTGGAGGGGGGAGGGCAGCTTTAGCTGCTCATATCTTGGGATTCGTAGAAGATGGTTCTGACCTTCTTTAAAAGCTGACATTCCAAGCTTTAAAATACCAAGATACCAAAATCACAGCATTATATCCAGTATATCAGAAGATATAGCTGTTAGAAATCGAGTCAGGAGAGAAAGCTGTTTTTAGTTTCACTTTCAGCCGGGCACTTGGGAGCTGTTTTCCTGCAGAATAAAAGTGCTTTTTCTTGACATGTAATACAGACACACAGTGCACACAGGTATGTCTGGGATGTGTATGCAATCTTCTGTGGGGCAGTGCTGTTAGTTATATAGGTGAAAATGAGGTGACAGACTCCCTTTAAAGGAATATGAACTATAGTTTCTTGCCTCGTATTACTCTGTATTTTGTTCTGCATTGTGCATTATAACACTTTCTGGATTATTAGATGTCGACAAATTCCTCTGTAGGCAATGGAAGCGGCTTTTATTTTTCGACCATTATAGAGTGGGAATAATTGGTGCAATTAAAGCAAAAAGCATTTCGGCATGTTGTAGAACATTTACCGGCACACTAACACTAGTGTGTTCACAATGGGAGAAAATCTTGGAGCCTGTGTCTCATAACATTGATATTAGGTGCAAATAACCGTGGTCTGAGAATCTTTGTATTTTTATTCTTCATTTATTGCTAATTTCTATGTAAAGTCTCCTGAAGTATATGGAGAAGAATAATCTGTCAGGTGAACCACGGTCGACAGTGGCCATCTGTTGACTTAAAGGGGTTGTCCCATGTAAAATATTCTACAATTTTCAAACCACCACCTGGATCTAAATACTTTTGTAATTGCATTTAATTAAAAATTTTGTATAGCCACTGAGTTATTCAATAAAATATATCTGTATAGTGCCACTTAATTTCTTATTTCTTTGTCCTGCTCACTGAGAAGGCCGCACATGCTCAGTTTCATCCTTCAACTGCCTCTTGAGCTGTGATAGGGAGAGCATGGACACGCCCCCTTAGCTGCAGAAGAAAAGACACTCCCCTTAAGCTGTCAGCTTGATATAAATCTAGCAGAGCAATGACTGGGGAGATCTCTGGATCCATGTGAGGTACAGGGCTGGTTCTAGCTTTGTTAGAGAGGTTGTCATGTACTATATGGTGTCTGATTGTCATTTTTTACATTATTTATGGGATAACCCCTTTAAATATTAGTCTTGTCAGAATTGACCTGCATCGCAGGTGACCCTAGGGAGCCTTGCTCCCAGAGCGATGCGAGTGCCGGGGAGCGGGGTAAGTATGACCAGTATGAGGGGCCCGGGCATTTTGGGGGACATTATAGGGGTTGAATAACCCCTTTAAGTAATAACAAAATAAAAACTATACCGATTTGGTATTGCCGTAATCGCATTGAGATGCAGACTAAGGACTTTATGTCATTTTCACCGCACAATGAAAGCTATGATGTCAAAATGGATCTAAGCCCTCATTTGGCTATGTGAATGGAAAAATGAAAAAAATTATGACTACTGGAAGGTGCAGAGGAAAAATCAAAAAACAAAATAGACACCCAGGACCACGACGATCAGCTGTTTGAGTAGCGCCACAGCCTTCTTGCTGTTTCCTGTAGGCCAGTGACATTACAACTATTATCACTGGCTGGGCACGGGGCTAATCCCCTTTGAAGTGAACAGGGCTGAGCCGCACCCAGGCCAGTAATAATAGTTGAGATGTCTCTGGCCTGCTGGAAACAGCGAGAAGGCTGTGGCGCTACTGCGGACGCCGCTGCCTTCACAAGCGACTGATTGGCGGGGTTCCAGGTGTCGGACCCCTGCTGATCAGATGCCATGATCTATCCAAAGGATAGATCATCAGCAGTAAAAAGTTACAGGTCCCCTTTAAGTATACCTGTAGTAATTTCCCACCAGCATATACTGAAGCTACTGGTAAAATATGTCTCTTTCGTATCCTCGATACGAGTAATAAATATGCTGTATTATTCCTGCTGAGTGTACTTTAGAGTGTTCTACTTTCTTCCTGCAGTCAGAGCACCCAAATCCTGGAGTGAGGTATCCAGGAACAACTCGTGTGGCATACTTACCTGATTGTCCAGAAGGGAACAAAGTCCTGACGCTCTTTAAGAAAGCCTTCGACCAACGTTTGACCTTTACCATTGGAACATCAATGACCACAGGAAGACCTAACGTCATTACGTGGAATGATATTCACCACAAGACTAATTGCACAGGAGGACCACAGTTGTAAGTCTTAGCCTTTACTCATCTACATGGTGAACCTTGCAGATCTTACACTTTTTTGCAGATGTTTGAATTTTGGATGTCCGCTATATCTTACTAAGCAATGCCAGTGCCTGGTTGAGAGCCATTTTCAGAATTTACTAAAATGCCGAGGTGTTAGTGTATTGGCACTTTATTCCAGAGGTATCAGAGTATTAACACCAAGAAATTACTATTTAAATCAACAACTACCATAGTAATACCAAAAAAGCCTTATCTTATAAAATTGTCTTTGTGGGAGATTTTTCATTGTGCGTGGACACACCTAGTCTTGTTGATATAGATGACAGTTCATTGGCTTGAAAGTTGGCCACACAATACTATATGATATAATTGGCCTGACGTTTCAGGGTACCCTTACCCAAACTAGCCATCTGCTCCGTAGAAATCTGATGAAAATGTTGGAAATGTGAAGAAGAGTATGAAGTATGGTGTAATGGACAGAAATAAGGAGATGTGGTGGAGTAGGCCCTATGGGTGTCCTTATCTGAGCTTTTTTATATATCCTCTGGAACATGCAGTTTGTGTGGATATGTATCATAACAAGGAGCTTTCCCTATTACTTTCTAATTTGTCATTACCTTTGTGTTGAATACTCCTGATAAACAGAACCCATGTCGCTATTTGTGTCCTATACAGGACGTGCACCCCTTGGTCCTGCCATATTTGATTAGGTTCAGTCTGCATTTAGCTTTCAGGGGAATACATTCAAATATGTGAAAAGTATACTGCAGCAGATCTATTCACTTTCACCTGATATTCTCCCATATGCGGTTCTATTCATCATCGGCAGCACATCCAGGAAGATGTGCTACCGCTAATCGGGCATCTTTTATCAGGATGTGCTGACAAGCGAATGTTTGCTTGGTCATTGGTTGCTCGATTATATTGGCCAATTATCAGGAACGAGCCGTCCTATGAACACTTGTCTTATATCTTCTGTGAGGCAGCTCTGTTAGGCCGGTTATTATGTATTTTCACATTGATCAGTACGAAAGGCTAATAATGGCTATGAGAACCCAAGTCTCTACAAAGTGATCTGTGTTCGGTACAGTTATTAATGTCAGCAGATTTGTACCTGGATGAAACTGGCTGACCTGTTACATGTGCACTTGGCAGCGGAAAGCATCTGTGTTGGTTCCATGTTCATATGTGCCCGCATTACTGAGAACAATGATGTTTTATTATATGGAAATGAGCCTCTTGGAGCAACGGGGGTGTTACGGTTACACCTAGAGGCTCTACTTTCTTTGCAACCGCTGCGCCCTCTGCACTTTGATTGACAGGGCCACCAGGTGTGATCATGTTCTCACTGCCTGGTCCTGTCAGTTAAAGTGCAGGGGACACGCAGTTGAGAAAGCAGAGCCTTTAGGTGTAACGTCATCGCCCCCATTGCTCCTAGAGGCTAATTTGCATATATTAGAACATCAGTTTTCTCAGCAATGGGGACACATATGAACATGGGACCAACACACCACAAATACACATGGCCATCTCTGAAATCCAATGAACTGAACTTTTAACCACCGAAAACATGCCATCACTGCAGGAACAGATGTGAAGGCGTCCTTTATGATATAAATACAGTTTGTAGGTGTGAAGTGCATCCAAGTCACCTAATATTTATTTACCCTTTGCAAGAAATTCTACAGGTTTTAGATTAAATAAATATTTGATATTGTTTTGAAATAGTTTTAGTGGTTTTATTATTTATTTTAGTAACTAGTTCCAGACTGGGCCATTCCCCCCTCCCCCCCTTTTCTTCCAGACCAGGCATATTTTGTGTTTTCTTAGTACATGCATCTTTGAAAGCCATAACTTTTTCTCCTTTTGGTTATGTAAATAATTCGGGATGAATTTTTGTCATTTTTATTTTAGTATTTTGATTTATTTATGCCTGGGAAAATGATAAAAAGAGAGAAAATTTAGTCTTTTATCTTAATTTTTTAAATAGTGTAGCAAAAATATTGTTTTAAATGATGTCCCCATTCTGTTATGGCTGTTTTGTTATATGGGGATATATATGCAGGGCTAGAAGCTGGAGTGTGGCATTTGGTGTCATTTTTTTATTACTTTTTTTTTGTTTATTTTTTACACTCATACAAGATTTTGGGAGGGAAGGGGGGGCATTTAATATAAAAATTTTTAATGCAGATTTTTCCTGTTACGGGGGCTGTCATATTTGCACCAGTTAAACGGGGAATAAAACCCCCAGAGATGTTGTACAAGGCTGTTCAGCCTCACCACAGAGCTAATCTGGGTCACCATTTTATCTGCTTCCTCCTTCACCCGGAAGAGTTCTGAGAACATAGTGTGAGAGATGAAGTTGGCAGCTTGTCCTGTACAGCCCAGTAACCTGCGGCCATTTTATTTTTTCCTATTGGGTGAACCTTACAACCTAGGAAACTTAAACTGGGAGGACCAGAGAGAAAAAATCAATGGCCCTGATATTGTACGTCACCCAAAAAAAAGTCCATGTAAACATCTACCGTGTATTTGTGTGTTCAATCTCTTGGCTCTAACCATGCACAACTTTTGTATTGCCTTCAGATTCGGTTACCCAGACCCTACTTACTTACTAAGAGTTCAAGAGGAATTGCGAGCCAAAGGCATCACTGCTGACTAGAGGAATTGTAAAACTGGCCATCTGTGAGTGCTAGATGGGCGCGAGAAGCGAAGGAAGATTTCATGACTATACTGACCAAGCTCCCATCTTCAGTGGAGGACACCTCAAGCTTTGATTTCTTTTCTGTTTTGCTCTCCTCCACTTTAGCTCTTTTTTGCTGATTAAATATTGAATCAGACGATAATGTATAAGGAGACTCGACACAGAGCAAAGATCTGCCATGTTAAATGTTATTGACGCTACGGACTCACCGTGCCGGTGAACCGTCAGAGAATTGATTGTGTCTATGAAACATTAATACAGACAGAACGCTTGCTAAAGCACTGATGAGTAACCTGCGGAGATACGTCCTTCAACGGGATGTCCAGTTAGTCATCCTTTAGTGTTTGGCTGTAGTTCAGAGAAAGAGAAGACAAATGTTTGTGATCGTACAGTGCATTCTGGTTCCTGCAGTTCTGATATCCTTTTCAGTGGAATCGTATCATATTCTGAGCTTTGTAGTGAAAAAAAGGCCACCAGAAAAGACCAGCGAAATTGTTTCAGCACATTCTGGATCCTATAGTCCTGATATCTCACTCACAGTGCTGCAGTGCATTATGGATCTTGTTATTTCTCACACCTCTGATTGCCCATTGTATTAGATGCTGCAGTGCTACTTCTTGATTTTACGTATCTTTTTCTATTCTTATTGCTCTTTACTTTCATTCCAAACAAAAATATCTGCTGATCGCCACATGAATGAGATTTCTTAATATTGTTTTCTATACAATACAGGTGGTCAGACACAGTCGACAGCATTCTAGCTGCTAGTTGCCATTTACAAAAAGCATGATGGGAATATTTAGCCACTCAATTAGGCACAACACAGTTACAAAAGTAAAAGTTTTTTATTTGCCTGTTTGTGTAATGTTTGACCCATGAATGTAAGAAATGTTACCTAACCTGGTGACTCAGATATGTCTGGTAATACAGTGTAATTAACACTTTGTTTTATTCCTTGCTGATATTGGGTTCCCTTTTAGCAACCAGAAATATGGCACAAATATCATGTGAACACAACAGTAAATCTTCAAGTAATCAAACAAAGGTTTCTCCATGTACACCCAGTGACAAAAAAAAAAAAAAATAATAATAACGCACCCAGAAATGTTGGATTGCTGCAAAACTCTGCATGTAGTTATTTCTAAGGCAAATACAGATGTGGTCTGATTATACACTGGCCATAAGATAATGTAAAAGTGTTTTGCTGCCCTATATAAAGGCTCTCAGAAGCTACTTTTGGGTAATGTACCTTTTGGTGTGAGATTTTTGACTGCTAGACATGACTCTACGACGCATTCAAAGAGATTTATTTGCCCAGTTGACTCTGAGAGAGGGCACATCATTGGACTAAGAAAAGTGGGATGGTAGTTTTGACGAATTTCCTGCAATCTAGGCTGTTCTGACCTAGCTGTTATTGGGAGCAGTGATTACGCAAAAGCTCGCACACATAGCAAACAGGCTCTGGACGGCCCTGACAGACCACCAGCAGAGCAGATAGTTTGATCCATGACAGGCATGAGCAGCTCAGCACAGTTTAGTTGTCCACCTTCCAGACACAGGTGGCATCTTGAGTACACACCCCTGTCTCTGTGTGGACTATTTCCAGGGGCTTAGTAGAATGAAATTTGGTACACGGCACCTATTACGTGTCCTGCCATTGACAACCAGCCACTGTCGTCTTCATTTGAAGTGGTGTTGTGAATAAGAAATCTGGACTGCTATGGGCTGGATCTGTATCGTCTTTAGCGATGAATCCAGGTTTTGTTTGGGATCTGATGACAGTTGGGATCAAGTATGGAGGCCTCATGCTGAGCGCTTCAATCCTGCCTTTGCTGTGGAGCAACACACTGCCCCAACTGCTAGTGTAATGATCTGGGGAGCCATTGCATATGTCAGTCACCCCTAGTAGTGATACGAGGGACACTATCAGCTCATCGATATGTGTAGGACATCCTGCGGCAACATGTGTTGGGCTTCCAACTTGCATTTTTCAGCAGGATAATGCTAGCCCAGACATAGAAGGGTTGTAACACTTCCTTGGCCTGCCTAGTCGCCAGATTCATCGCCAATTGAGCATTTACGGAACCAGTTGGGCGTCAGTTTTGGCAACCAATCAGTGTGCAGGATCTACAGGCCCAGCTGCAACATTTGTGGGCAACTGTGCCACATGATACCATACGAAACCTGTATGTCTTAATGCCCATCCGTATCTCATCTTGTATCCAGGCTAGAGACGGCCCAACAGGATACTAGAGCCTCCTTTCTATTGTATGCTTTTCCCCCAATCAACTTATCCTTTTGCTCTGATATTGTGATCACTTACATAGATCATTACATTCACACATAGAAAGTTTCATTCAATTCCCGCACCTTCTTCTTGGTGTGTTATTTTTTGTCATTGAGTATATATTTACATCCTCAGAGACAAGTAACCAGTGCACCCTCATATCTCATATTTGTTACTGGTGCCCACATTTTCCATTGCTTTCTACTGATATATGTAGAAATCACTATTAAAGATTATAAGAATTATGCTATGTCCTGAAATTGTGTAACTGGCTCTGAAAGCCTATGGAAATTTGTCCACCTCTGATCTGAGAGGTATTTTTAGGGTGCTTGTGTATGTAATCTTTTAGTGACGTTTTCCTGGACTTTTGAAACTGCATTTTTTGGTGAGTTTTAGCAGTGAAAACACCAGCTCCAGATGTTACTTGAAGGTCTATTAGAAATATGAATTGCAGGACACCCAAGTTTTTTTTTTTTTTTATACTGATGTTTTTGCTAATTAGATTTCTCTTTCTTGCCTCTGATCAAAAATGTAGCATGCTGGAGCTTTTTTTCAGGAATTTTGCCAACACCTCTATAGGGGAAAAAGGCATCAAGAAAACGCTTCTGGTAAGACACCCAGTGGGAGATTATCAAAACTGGCACAAAGAAAAAATGACTTAGTTTCCACTAGCAACCAATCAACTTGATTCTTCTTTTTCCGAAGGAGCTCAGAAAAATGAAAGGCGGAATCTGATTGGTTGCTATTGGCAACTAAGTCAGTTTTCTTTTGCACCAGTTTTGATAACTCTCCCCCACTGTGTGCAAAGAAAACTAGAAAAAGTGCCACAAAAACCACAGGTGCCCCCCCCCCCTCAAAAAAAATTGTGACGATATGTTCAGTGCAATATCTCTCATGCAGGTTGGGATTCCACTGTGTGGGCATGTTTGACACAAGCATAGTATGGGCACATCCGAGCTGACAACTTCATATTATGGCTGCAAGTCCCAGCTCAACCCAACTGTTGATGTAATGACCCATTATTGGAATATGTGATGGTGTCAGGTTGGGTCATTAGGCCCAAGGCAAGAAATCACGGTAGAGATTGTGTGAAATTGGCCTCAATTGTAGTAATGTAACAGAACATTACAGTCTGCTTTTGTCTTCTTGGTGAACTATTTCAAAAGAAGGGAAATTCAGAAGGATCTATTCCCCTGTTAAGCGTCAAAGATAAAATGTGTTTCATTTTTATTACAATTTTTTATATATTTTTTCAGTTTTCCGTTTTTATCACATTGTATTGATTACATGAGTGAAGCATCTACACGCATCAGATTAACCTCTTGTTTCATGAAAACGTTGCATCATTTAAAAAACGTGTAGAGACCTGACCGCCGGTATCTGTAATGTGCAGGTTAAAATCTTTGGAGTAGGGTTGCAGCGGTAACTGGTTCCACGATATACCACGGTATTGGAATGCACGGTTATCAAACCGTGGGTTCCAAGATATACCACGATATTGGAATGCATGGTTATCAAACCGTGGGCATTTGCTTATTACTGGTAAAAGGTGACCCTGCTGGGAAACTCATCCGCGCATGCGCAATTCCGCTCCGTTTCAGCTAATTAAGCACACAGCGGTCAAAATGGCAGAGCGTGCAGATTTAACAAGTCTCTGTCCTCCTAAAAAAAAGACTAAACTAAAGTCAGCAGTGTGGGACTACTTTGGATACCCACCAAATGCACGTGAGGATGGAAATCCAATTTGTAAGCAATGTGGTCGTAAAGTGGCAGCTAAAGGAGGGAATACCTCAAACCTGTTCTCCCATCTCCGAGAACACCACCCCACTGTGCAGCTTAAAGTAGGTGGCCTTTATCATTTTAACCCCTTGGCGACATGATAGGAGTGGAGTGGACGTACCGGTACATCCTCGGCGCGAGGTAGTTCGCGCTACAGGCCGTACCGGTACGTCCTGCATGTAAACGCCCGCTCCGCAGTGCAGCGGGGTTTACATGCTGCGCTGGCGGCTGTTAAACACAGCCAGCCATCCACAGTAAAGGCCTCGGGGGGAGCCGTGCTCCCCCCATAATGGCGATCGCTGTGATTGGCTAGTCTGTTCAGACTAGCCAATCACAGGATACGGGGGTTGGCTGTAAGGATCTGATCCCCCGCAGTCCGAGGGATCAGATCCTGTAAAGGTAATCCAAAAGTGCCCCGGCCCGGGTGCCCCCGATCCCCCCCCCCTCTCCTTCCCCAAACTGTATTTTTCGTTTAACACCCCCCCCCCCACACACACACACACAATTTCCAGGATGGCCAAGCGGTTGAAGCAGAGAGTCAGCGATGTCGGCCGTTTAACTCTTCCATGCCACGGTCCATAAGGACCACGGCATAGAAGGGTTAACAGGGAGGGCGCTCCCTCCCTCTCCCATCGGGCGCTGCAGCAGCGCTCCGATGGTGGGGCCAGTGAGAGGTAGAGAGCTCCTTCCCTCCCATCGGGACGCTGCTCTGCTGTGGCAGCGTCCCGATGGTTACCATGGCAACCGGACGCTTTCGTCCAGCTTGCCATGGTAGAGGTAAGCCTGTTCAAGCTCCTGCTAAAGGCAGGAGCTTGATCAGTCTTACAATCAGAAAATACACTGCAGTACAGTAGTAATAGTTAATTGAACAAAAAAAACTTTGCTTTTATTCTTCTTTAAGGATTAGTGTATCTTTTAATAATATATGTAACAAACTGTAATACCATGATAACCGTAATACCGCGGTATTTACTGAGACGGTTATCATACCGTGAAAATTTCATACCGTTGCAACCCTACTTTGGAGATATTCAACTTACAGCACATTTCTGAGTAAGTGGCCATTCTGTCTTCATGTTTGATCAGAGACATGGTTTGACCCCCCCTCCCCTTCAATATCTAATGTTCGCTGTATGTGACCCACAGTGCGTTCCTGTCGTAACTCTATGTATATGGATGCATAGGTTCTCCCTTCATCAGCAGACAGGCCTAGTTTTGTAGCACTGCTTGATGGTTCTCCAGAGCAGCTGACATGTTACTGTAAATACCTGACATGCACCTTGCGGCATTAAAGGGCTTCTGTGGGTTTAACATTTATTGTCACTGGTGAGTATATGTGCCAGCATTGTATACCAGCATTTATTATTTTATACATTCTCTTTATAAAGCTGTTTGAAAAAGCAAGCCACCTACAGTCTGCAGGCAGCATGTTATAGAGCATGAGGAGCTGAGCAGATTGATATATACTTTTGTGGGAAAAGATTCAGTAAAACTTCTAATTTATTCATTCAAGTCTCTGCTGTTTCTGAACTCGGTTGTACACAGGGAGGTGTTATCAGTGATTAATAGCCTTCTCTGAGTGTGTATACAGAGATAGCAGTCAGTCACTGATAAGACCTCCCCTGTGTACAACTAAACTCAGAGAGAGCAGAGATTTATATGTATAAATTACAAGTTACACTCTTTTCCCACAAAACTATATATCAATCTGCTCAGATCCTCCTGCAGATTGCACTGCACTTCGTGATGGCAGGTTCTCTTTAAACCCATGAAACCCTTTAGGAATTTATTGTTAATTGGTGAAGGTGAAATATAGTCAAACATTGTTAGAGCCTGTCCACTAGAAAAAAACAGTATAAATGACAAATGTTCATTATGGTTATGATGGTATCATCATGAGGAGGTTGTTAGCGGGTTTCTCCCGTTGACTCTATGCACTTTTGAACTATGCTTAGCGGTCCTCGCTATTAAGACTTCATTCACACCTTTCTGATGTGGGACAAGTTCCTTCAGCCATTCAAACAAAGACTAGCTTGGTGGGATCAGATTGTTCCCATCTATTCCTCTGTTAAGATCGATGGATATAGGACGGTTTTATACTTTCGTAGCCAAATAAAATACTAAAGTCATAAAGTCCAATCTCTCGGTCACTTTTGGTTCAGAACGGTTCAAGAAAATAGAGTGATCTGTTTCAACAAAAGGCAGAGGGAACTAACGCATAAGGGTAAATTCACACGACCGTATCATTTTATCCGTGTCCGATCCGCATCCGTTCCGCATTTTGCGGAATAGATGCGGATCCATTCATTCCTATGGGTGAATAAAATGTGCGGACAACATTCAGTATGTTGTCCGCATCCGTATTTCCGCATTTCTGGTCCGCAAGAATATGAAGCTTGTCCTACTATTGTCCGCACAGATCGGTCCGCAGCCCCATTCAAGTCTATGGATCCGCAATTTGCGGATGACATACGGAATGGTTTCCGTATGTTATCCGTTTTTTGCGGACCGTAAAAAACGGAAGACATGCGGAACACATTCGGAAGCCAATCTTCCGCAAAATGCGGACACACGGTTCAGTTATTTGCGGACCGCAAAACGGAAAGGACTCAACATGGTCGTGTGAATGTACCCTAAAGGTGTGAATTAAGCCTAAGGGCTCATGCACACAGAGCTCTTTACAGTGCCATACTTGTCCGTATGAAAGAAGATATATCTTCTGGAGATGTACCTTCCTACCTATGTAGACCAGTATGGAATTGTATTGAATTACACAGCATTCTCATGGACGACTGTGGCAGCCCTGTTATGGCTCTGTACAAAACTGAGCTGTAATAAGGATATTTGCAGTGTGGAAATGGTGATATTAAAATATAATAATACAATTAAAGGGAACCTGACAGCACGATTTAAGCCTCCAAACGGCCGCTAACCTATTATCCAGGACACAAGAAGTTATCCAATGATATTTTTGTACTTGTTTTCTAGCTTGGAATTATGCAGAAAAATTCTTTGCATGCTGCATTCCCGTGTCTGTACAGCAGTGGAGTTGCTCTTCAGAAAAGTCAAAATGTCCGGTTCCCCTCCTGGCTTGATTTATGTCTCACATGCCAGTTATGTTATTACAAGCCAACTCTGTGGCCAGTATCCCTGACGTCACTGTGCTTGGTGCAGAAGTGGCTTGTAATGATGGCCTAAGGAACGTCAGTCAAGCCAGAAGGGGACCGTCGATTATGACTTCTGTAAAGAACAGCTCCACCCCAGTGGTGATCAAAAATAGTCAACCAAGGGGCAGACTGACCAGAACACTTGTAGCTTTTACAATGGAAATGCCATTCCCTTTGCATTTTTCTTGTGACCCATCTGACAGATTGCCAATCTCACATTGAAAACTGGGTAGTATGTACCATACAGTATGAGCTATTAGGAAGGAGTATCCCAAGCTGATTCACCTGATCTTAGACCCTTTATGCCTTCTGCTTTTTTCAGATTTAGGTTACATATATTACATTTAGGGCTCACGCACATGACCATACTGGTTCAGTGCCCATGCGGTGGGCCACAAATAGCAGTCCGCAATGCACAGGCACTGGCCGTGTGCACTTCGTATTGTGGTGCGGACCCATTGACTTGAATTGGTCCACGATCTGCAAGATACGGCCATAGATAGAACATGTCCCATCTTTTTGCAGTGTGAAGGCACAGACCCAAAAGCCCGAGGTAGCATTTCTTAGTGCTTCTGTGGGCTTCCGATCCGTGCCTCTGCTCCGCAAATGATAGGTGAAGTCCTATCTTCAGTTGTATCTCATAGATCGCACCACAGAGGGCACAAAGCCAGTGCCCATATATTGCAGACCCGCCATTTACAGGTTAAAAGGGAGATACGTTTATTACAGCTACGGCCATATTAGCTCTTAAATCCTCCAAATTTAGCCTGTTACAGTAACTCTCCAAAGGTGTCAACATTGTTTGTGAGATGGTTTGTTCATGTCACGTTGAGCCATACTGTGGATATCTCTGTAATGTAATGAAACAGGTTGGGCAGCATTGCAATGGTGTGGAAGCACAAACTGATGATTACTTGTTCTTGAGCCTGCTGCCTGGTATTGGGAATTTCCTTCCCACTGGGCATGTGACAGGTGTTACAGAACTGTATTATTTTACATTTACAAGCCGTAAAGGTGATAACAGAAAAAAAATCATAGTTTTTCAAGTGCCTGATGTTCTAGTAAAGTAGTGTGAAAACCAGGCTGCGATGTGGTACTCTCTCAGACATAGTAGTTCATTCAGTACATTTTAGACGGAGTTCACACTTCAGTTATTTCATCAGTTATTTCCATCAGTGATTGTGAGCCAAAACCCGTAGTGAAGCTTACACAGAGATAAGGTATAATGGAAAGATCTGCACCTGTTTGGTGTTTTTGACCCATATCTAGTTTTGGCTCAAAATAACTGATGGAAAGAACTTACCAAATAACTGAAGTGTGAACTTAGCCTTCGTTGTGTTTTAAAGGGGCTGTCCTAATTGGGCAACCTCTATCTATAGGCCCTATTAGGGCTTATAAATGTTTACGGTAAATTCACATTGCAAAATCCGCAACAGAAAAATTTCAGTAGCTGAAAACAGGTCGTTTTTGGTGGCAGATTTCTAATTTGGTGGTGGATTTAGAGGAGTATTACAAGCGTTTAGAAGAGGATTTGGTCGAGGATTTGGAAGTGTATTTAGAAGAGGATTTGGCAGTGTTTTCCTTATTCAGCCCTTGGTTGGGATATACTTCAGAAGTGTTTTTGGTGGCGGTAATGCTGCTAAAAACACTTCTAAAACTACTTCTAAGTCTTTGTTTTTTTCTGCTTCCCCATCGATTTTAGTACAAAATCCACTAACAATCCGCTTCTAAAAAAATAACATGCCACTACAGAATCTGATCTCAATTTAGTGAAGGGAAAAAACACCACCATATGCATACAGTATGGTGGCAATTTTTAACTGAAGTTAATGGAAAACTATTATTAGCATTTGATGTCGGATTTTGCAGCAGAAAACTGATGTTTTCCCAGACAGAATCCATGATGGATTTCATTCGTGCGAACATACCCTTAGAGATTGCCATCTATTACCAACCACTGTAAAATGGCAGTGCAGCAATTTATAATACTCTGTATAATAGTACATTAATGCAGAGAAAGGTATCTGCGTGTAACTTGGCTCAGTGTTGATCACGCTTCTTTTTTTGCAAAAATGTCTGCAAGTAAATAAAACAAAATTACCAAACTTTGGCTGCAGCTCTAAATCAGATTTACTATATCCTAGTAGGTTGATCTTGATTACCTTTTGTGTTTTTTGTTTTTTTTTACAAACCCCTCATCCTAGATAGACCTGCAAAGAGAAGCATACTTACCTGCTCCCCACTGCTGGGTCCCAGCTCTTTCACTCCCCGGCCTTTGCTGCCTTGCTTGGTTTCCCGAGCTGGCCGCAGAGGTGACCTGTTCCCCTTGCATCATTTCAATTGGTCCCATGATGCAAGCGGAGAACATCGTCAGTGATTGACTGCAGCGGCGTCACAGTGGATGTTGACAGCGTGGGACTGGATGTCCATTTAATGTGAATAGGGGTCTCTTGACTCTTCCCCAACAGCTGATGTTGGGGGAGATAAGGGCCAAGCAGTGAACTTTAAACTGCCTGATCCTTTTGTTTTTGGGAAAATAAACCACTGCCAGAAGTGTCATGTCTGACCACGGCTTTCTCCGTTTTCCCAATTCACAACAAATGAATGATTGACCAAGCCAAGCGGGCATGTGTTTGGGGGGATTGGGAGAGATACAGTAGCTATCAGCTGAACAGATATTACATGTACATGGCCAGTTTATCTATTTCAGATTACAGCCCCTGGGGCGCTGAGCTGATCACCTCAAGTCCCGGCTCCTCTGGAAAATAGTTAATTTTGCTGGAGGAAGAGTTGGCCAGAAATGCATTTTCCCTTCAGCAGCAGATTGAGTGTAATGATAGTATACCAGACGAATAGCCATCATTGTAACACAACCCTGCCAGTAGTAGCTGCTCGTTCAGAGGTGCTCTCTCACTTCTGGTTCATTCAGGGGGTCCAGAGCAGGGAACCCACCTCTGTGATGGCCTTAATAAGACATCCTCCTTTAATTTAATGCATTAAAGGGGTTGTCTAGGATTAGAAAAACATGGGTACTTTCTTCCTAAAACAGCACCACTCCTGCCCATGGGTTGTGTATGATATTGCAGTCAATGAGGCAGAGCTATAATATCACATGCAACATGTGGACAGGGATGGGGCTGTGCTAAGAAGAAAGCAGCCATGCTTTTCTAATCCTGGAAAACCCCTGTAAATTTTATGCAACTTGATCATATGCTTTATGATTCAGATTCTACGTATTTACAAGATCTGAATCATAAAGCATATGATCAAGTTGCATAAAATTTAAAGGAGTTTTCCCCCTTACACTCACACTAGCAGTTTACAATGTAATCTGTTTGCTAAGTAGTCCTTTATAAAAAAAAAAAAAAAGACGCTATATAGAAAAAACTATAGAGAAAAAAATGGAACCCACAATGTACAGTATAAAACACATAATTCTTTATTGTATACATAATATAAAAAGATTAAAAATCCATTGCATAAGGAGAGGTGACAGAAAATGACGCTATCCCAAGCCCACACAAAAACATAGGGCTATATCAGCCAATGAAAAAGGTCTTTATATAAAATAGTTTTCTTTAAAGGGGGTCTCTGGAATCTTAACAGGCATAGCCGCCCATTTAGACTAGCAATTGTGTCTGTGTAAAGAATAAGGGGGCTTGTTCAGTGTGCCGATCGGTGTAGGCCCCAGGGGATGGACCCTGCTGATCAAATATTTGATTGCCTACACTTTGAGATAATTTTGCAGAATAAGCTTCCTTGTCTGTGTATACAAGCGATAGACTATCTGACCATTATTCTCCTCTCTAATTTTGAATTCTCCCTGAGCTGGTGGGTGGTTACTAGTTGCTATGATGTCTCCCCATAGACTACATTCATAGACAAGATATTCTGCTCCCAGTGGTTGTGGACTAGCTGCTATGATGTCTCCCCATAGACTACACTCAAAAACAGGATATTCTGCTTCTGGTGGTTAGGGATGAGCCGCTATGATGTCTCCCCATAGACTACACTCAAAGACAGGATATTCTGCTCCTGGTAGTTGTGGACAAGCTGCTATGATGTCTCCCCGTAGACTACACTCAAAGAGAGGATATTCTGCTCTCCGTTGTTGTGGACTAGCCATTATAATGTCTCCCCATAGGCAAGATATTCGGCTCCTGGTAGTTGTGGACAAGCTGCTATGATGTCTCCCCATAAACTACACTCAAAGACAGGATATTCTGCTCCTAGTGGTTAGGGACTAGCCACTATGATGTCTTACCATAGACTACACTCATAGACAATATATTCAGCTCCTGGTAGTTGTGGACAAGCTGCTATGATGTCTCCCCATAGACTACACTCAAAGAGAGGATATTCTGCTCTCGGCGGTTGTGAACTAGCTGCTATGATATCTTCCCATAGACTACACTCATAGACAATATATTCAGCTCCTGGTAGTTGTGGACAAGCTGCTATGATGTCTCCCCATAAACTACACTCAAAGACAGGATATTCTGCTCCTAGTAGTAGTGGACTAGCTGCTATTATGTCTCCCCGTAGACTACACTTAAAGAGAGGATATTCTGCTCTTGGTGGTTGGGGACGAGTTGCTATGATGTCTCCCCATAGACCACACTCAAAGACAGGATATTCTGCTCCTTAACTCTCACTAAGAAGCACCATATAGGACATTATACAGAAGTACTGAGCAGTACCCCAAAAGCACTTGGGATGAGATAGTAGACTCAGACTCACAATTAGGTACTCCAACCTCTGTGTCAGTGTTAGCTGCTTCTTACCCTGCAGCTCACGCCTCTTCTCCCCTCAGCTCTCCATAGACTTCTATGGGCTTATGTAATCTGATCCTTCAGTGAGCAGGCAGTCTGTCTTGGTTTTGCAAGTTGGATATCTCAAAAATTTGTGAGAAATTTTACTTTAAATAAGGGAAGGGGAACAACTGATAACTGGATGACAAGGCATTTTACGCTTCTAAGCTATATTACAAACATTCTTACATTCACCTGTACTATAGATGTATGGAAAGGTATGTGAAACTACAGTGATCATTTAAGTCCTGAAGAACCCTTTTAGGTAGATATGGAGAATAAAACGTTCATATTGCTTATATTTATTTTCTAAATATTCAATCTAAGAAACCTGTTCTCCTGGTTCTGGTGCTATTTTGTACATTTCTCCAGGAGAACCTTATTTACCATTTTACCTCTTTTCAGACAGCTGGAATATCATTATCTCTCTGTATAGGGGTGCTGGACCAGAGCATGCTGGGAAATGCATGCTTTGCTCTCCTTAATACTATGTGATCTACAACAGACGTAATGCCCAAAAACCTTAGAGCAGGTTTATGGCGACAACAGAGAGACATTCCAGAGCACAGACCCAGCAGGCTTTGCCATAGTCTTTTTCCAACCCTACGTTGAACTTGTAATTTTGATTAAACGGTCTTTTTAAACATTCAACATTTTATTGACTTTTAACTGACATTTTTCTTGACTAGTACATAAGTTTTTTTTATTGCATAATTAATACATCAAACTGGAGAGAATATTACTGAATTTACTACAGTGTGCTACTATTATTATAAAAGGGGCGCTTAGAAAGGACCTGTTATCACTACTCTCTGTATTATTAAATGCTTCCATTCCCCATGAAATAACGATTTTGGAGTATGGTTCTTCATAACTCTTTGTTGTCTTTTCCTCTGCTATTCCTCATAGACATGTATGAATAAATTGAAAACTGTTTTTGTGATTTGTGTAAAGAAAGACTGCCTTAGTTGCCCATTGCAACCAATCAGATTGGTCCTTACATTTTCCAAAGGAGCTCTGAAAAATGAAAGGTGAAATCTGATTGGTTGCTATAAGCAAGTAAGCCAGTTTTCCTTTATACCAGTTTTGATAAATCTCACCCAATCGGTATCTGAGCCATCCGTGGAGAAAACGGACAGCACACGTCCATGACTCACTGATGTGTGAAAGAGGCTTTAGGATGCTCAGCAGTATATCCATTAGCAACTGTCACCATTGCATGTTCTTTTCTACACGGAAATATGTTTCTTGGGTGCAGGTGAGTATTCTTCGTAGAAAACATTGGAAAATAAAGTGAACTTTATTTTCGGTGGTTTAAGCTATCGTGTCTAAACATCCATACACTTTCATCTGTAGTGTTTAACAAATGAAAGCTATATTTTGTACAAAAACTAAAATTTCAGCCCCCTTACTTACCTTTTTGACATGTGAACACCCTGAAGGTTTTTTTTGCCCTATTTCCTCCATAGCACCTGGTTTGTATAAAGAAATCCCCCCCCTCCCCGGCAAGATATTGTTAATCCAGCAGAGTATTTCATTGTACAAATGGCCAAGGAGACCCTAGATGTCTCTAGATGTTTAGAGAGTCGTCACGCCAGGAGAGCCTCCAAGATCTCTGATCTGCAGGATTCCAAGGACGATTTTGGGGTACAGGTCAATCATTACCCATCTAAAGGCAATATTCTCATTTTGTGCCAGGAGATATACTATAGGTCTCATTGTGCAATGTTCTCACTCCCATCACTAAAACTGCCTATTCCTGGCTGCAAAACGGATAAGAATAGGACATTCTATAATTTGCAGAATGGCCACACAGATGACGTCCATGTTCCATTTTTTGCGGACCCATAGAAATGAATGGGTCCACGTGCAACGGACAAAAACTACAGTCGTGTGCAGGAGGCCTTAGTATTAGTTTTACCCACTAACTGGTTGCTTCATGCTATCTTCTCACATGGCACACATTTTTTTGCAGAAATTTCCACTACTTAAAACCAGTTCCATTCATCTGAATCTACGTTCTTGCCGACAAAACATCCGCATTCAGATAAATAGAACAGACTTTCAGCCACATAAATTGTTGCACCCAAATCTGCTATCTGGGAAGACACCTTCACAGTGTTTTCATATGATGGGTTCGCCGGCTTGTTAAATTCTAAATTGTAATTAAAAGGACCTTGCTGAAAAGCCATGTACATGCCATGTCACAAGGACATTATGTGCTTTGTAGAGAAAAGACTAACTAGTTTTTTTTATATTGTATCTAAAACCCTTGAATGCCAGACTAAGTGACAGTGTTGTTGGCCTGGCTGGAGGTAAAGGGTAACATTTCACTGATAAACAGAAGGGCTTTTGAGAACTGCATTTAGATCCTACCTGTGTGCATTGTACTATACTATAATGTACATAATTGCGGGTCGCTTACTGAGACATTGTGGGTATGGTTTTGATGTATTCACTTACGCTGTAATAAAAAAGACATATCTCAGAAACCTAGACTCCATATTTAATGAATGAGTGCCTACAATTACCATTTTGTTTTATTTTCCACAGAACATATAATACATAGGGGGGAATTTATCATGAGGGTATTATTTGAAGTCTGCGTTGGTGTACTTTGCCCCAAATTTATCAAATGGCGCACAAGAGTTAAATTTGGATCTTTAAACCTAAGATTTTTGTCTAGAAACACTACTCCAGTTTTTTTTTCTTTTTTTGCAAGTGAAACTAATTAACATAGCAAACCATGTCCATTTTCCCACCTACTTTCCAAAACTAGATTGAGGGATGTAAAAATGCTACATTTTAAAAAGTAAAAGTCGCTAAATTTTTGCTCAAAGAATCCAAAAAACTTGCAAAGCCCAGTTGAGTCACATTGTTATGACTGCCATCTAATATCCAGGCCATCTGCAGCACGGAGAGCAGTTCAGTAAGGTTCTCATAGGTACCTGGAGCCATGCTGACTGCAATGCATCCCACAGCTGCTGGAGGGTACGTGGGGGAAGATCCTTAGAGCGAACACAACAATCGAGGTGGTCCCACAGATGGTCAATTGGGTTCATGTCTGGCGAATTAGAAAGCCATGGTAGTACTTGGAAGTCTGGTCATGATATTGCAATCAATGTTGGACATTTGTCTTGCAATCAATGTTGGACATTTGTTGTCCCATTGTCTTGAGGGATGATCCCATACGCCCCAGGGAAGACATTCAGCATGTATCAGTGTACATGATCTGCAAGGATGGATTCATACCCAGATTAGTTCAGAGTGCCTTTCACATGGATGAGTGGGCCCAGAGAATGCCACAAAAACATTCCCCAGACCATAACGCTGCCACCACCAGTTTCTGTTCTTGCAGCAATGGTTGCAGGGTGGTTGTTCTCTGATGTTTCTCACCTGAGATGTCAACATCCATCCATTCGATGAAGCAGAAAACACGACTCATCAGAGAAGGCAAACCTCTGCCAATCACCAGAGGTCTAATCCAATATTGCTGAAAAAATGGAAGCCTTTTCTGCTGATACAACTTCATTACCAGAGATGCAGTGACCATCTTTCTGCCTCGGAGCCTCATAGTAGTGTTCGCTGAACTGCTGTTTTATACACAAGTCTGGTAGCTCCTGATTCATTTTGGAGGTGAGCTGCTCCCCTGTAGTGTGTTGGTCTGCGCTTGTGTCACATCAATGGCAAGTAGTGCTTCGCTGTTTCCGCATCACTTATTTGCAATTTGTCTACTCATGATACACTTTTACGATCGCAAAACGTGAACAATTCACGTTTCAGAAATACTGCCACTGCTGGGCCAAAAGCCAATAATGGTCCCTTTTTGCAACTCTGATAAATTACCCCTTTCACCCATGACAGTAATGAGGGATATGTGTGCAGACAGCCTATCTCACACCTTATATACCCACAGGGCCAGCTCACAACACGTGACTTCCTTCATGAACTACAAGCTGTCAACGTCTAACGTAGGAAGTGGTCATAATAATGTAATCTGTGTATCTACCAACTCCATCATTTCATTATGGCCATTCTGAATTTTTATGGCTGGGTTCACATATATCAGTTGTTTCATGCCTGAGCTGGACACAATTATGACACTTTGTGCCCCGGTCCAGCACCCATAACCAGATATAGCAGGACAGAAAAATGTGTAGGAAGACATCTAGCATTACAACTGATGTATCAGATACTTGAAACAATCCCATAGAAAACTGTGAAATCAATTCTGGCATAAGTTCCTCTCCAGCGTTGTGTACCAGGGCAGAGGGAAACTACAAGAGATGGTCGGATATATGGGAACCCAGCATAAGGACATTTATGTTATTTGCATGTGTGCCTATTTGTTCTAAGTTCTCTGAGGTGCTTGTCAAAAAATGACCTGGAAACTGATGGTTCACATGTTTGTAGAATTTGGAGGCCATTGAATATACTGCTTCCTGACCATGGGGAACATATGATGAGCTCTACACTCAAAAGAGGTGACTTATCTGTACACACGCTGAAATCCATTGCTCATGTTAATGGAGTACTTAGTTCTCATAAACAGAAAATGTACTGTACCATATATAATTGTTATATTATTGGTGATGTGCAAGAAGGCGCCTCTGAAAACCCATTCAGTGCTTTATTTTGGCACACGCAAGCATAAAAACAGTGACGGTTCAGCATAGAGTTTGAAGAAGATGCTGAAACATTGCTGGTTTTATCCTTGTGTGCGCCAAAATAAAGCATTGAATACTTTATTTAGTGGTGCCTTGGACTTTATTTACAATATAAATGTTATAAATGTTACATGCGGTTCTGCTTATGACAACTGATTACACAGCCATCTCTCCATTAACATGGGCCTTCACCAGTGTAACCAGGGGTGGGATTCAAATTTTTACCAACAGGTTCCCTACTTAACGGCGGACATACGTGTCACGACACATGTTTACATATACCTACACCATATATATGCAACACACATAAATACACCATATACATGGTACACGTATATAAATACACCATATATGCACTACATACATACCACCCAACTTTTAAAAAGCCTAAGGAGCTAAACTATGGAATGGAAGCGCTCATCTCCAGCTGCTGCAGAGCACCTGTTTGGGTTTCAGCCAGTTCTGTAATTTTAAGAACCGAATCTGGAGAACCTGAGGGAACTGGCTGAATCTCATGCCTGAGTGTAACCCTCCTGGTTGACATTTCAGAAAGGTCTTTTATCAAAATGAACAAGTTATGTTGCTACATCAGAGACTGGTGGAACTATAGAAAGACCAGAGCTGCATACAGTCAAAATGCCTCCCCTGGTGCATCTCAACAACTGGGGCAGTCACAGAACATCTCTATACGATAATGTTGGTGAATACAAACAGCATTATTGGTAGTATCTACCATAGTTGATAGTTTTGAAGGGACATTGGGGGGAGGGGGATCATAAAGTGGGAGAAAATCCTGTGTATCGGTCAAGTGCTCCATTCTTAGTGGAGGCTGTAACTGTATGCCAGCAACTTGAGGCAGAAGCCTGCAATGAGATAGAGACTGCGTTGTATACAGATGTAAATGAAGGTGTGTTCTAACTTCTGCACTTCTGCCGCTGCTGATTTTCATTTTTTAGAACACTATGCATCGAACAAAATGAAGATCAGCAGAACACCCCACCATTCATTTACATCTGTATATAACATGGCCTGGACCTCATCATACCTCTGCTTCAACTTGAAACGTTATTTAATCAGATGTACGTGTAACTTCTTCTGATGTTCATTTTGTACACATGGGGTTGTGCAGCCTACTGCAACCAGTCCACCATGCTTCAAACCCAAGATCAGCCCCCAGATTAGACTCTACACTCATACAGACCCCATATGAGCCCCCAAATTCATATGAACTCCAGATTAGAACTTGAACCACTTCCTAAATTCACAGAAACCCAGATCAGCCCCCAGTTTCATACAGACCCCTGATCGGCCTCCAGGTAGGGGCCCCAGAATAAATACAGACCCTCAGACAAGACCCCAGAATTCATACAGAGTAGACCCCCACACCAGACCCCAGAATTAATACAGATATCCAGACTAAATTCGAGAATTAATACAGATCCCAAGCTGAGCCCCCAAATTCATACAGACTCCAGATCAGGCCCCAAATTAATGCAGATCCCAGATCTCACCCCAAATTAATTCACACCCGAGATCTGACCCTCATATTCACGCTGATCCCAGATGAGCCCTCACAGACCCGAGATTAGACCCCAAATTCATACAGATCCCTGATCAGGACCCATATGAAACCCCGGAATTAATTCAGACACCCAAACTAGACCCCATAATTAATACAGACTCCCAGATTAGACCAAAGAATTAATACAGAATCCCAGACCAGACCCCAGAATTAATACAGAATCCCAGATCATCCCCCAAATTTATGCAGACCCCATATCTGACACCAAATTCATACAGACCCCAGTTCAGGCCTCAAATTCATTCAGACCACAGATCCTACCTGAAGTTCATTTAATCCTCAGATCCGACCCTAAGTTCATTCAGACATCAGATCTGACCCCAAATTCATTCAGTCCCCTGTGCCCCTCTGTGCCCCCTAAGACTCTCATCCCACCCTCAACTAAATGCAGAACTCAGACCAGATAAAATGTAAAAACAACCTCTGCTCTGGATGTAGAGGAAGTGCCCATTAAATAAATTGATCACAGAAAAGGGGGTTCTAGTGCACAAAAATGGATGCAAACAATATATACTGTATAAACTAAGACCTCATTCTGATATGATAAAATCTGAGACTCTTAGCCAATATATTTTGATCAAAACACATCTGTGCCCACCTACCCAGCGTCACGGTGGTCTCAGGTCAGGCAGGTCCTACGCTAAACCTAACTATGCCGTTGGGCATCTATATCTAGGAGCGTGGACACTGCACATATAGGCGTGTTGCTCCTAGTGACCTCTATGTGCATACAGCAACCAATGAGAGGAGGAGCAAACACACCCATATGTACCACGCAATCAAGACGCTCAATTTGATAGGAAGAGCAAAAGTGCACAAGAATGCTACTCATGATAAGCTAAGAGCGCATTCAGACCTGAAGGTGCCACTCCCTCAGGTACATGCTACAAACTAAGCAAAACTCACAGAGACAAAAGGATAAAAAACATCCTGCATGATGTGATAATGACTGCGGATGTCAGTGGCTATACATATCAAAGTAAATCACAGAAAAGGGGGTTCTAGTGCACAAAAATGGATGCAAACAATATATACTGTATAAACTAAGACCTCATTCTGATATGATAAAATCTGAGACTCTTAGCCAATATATTTTGATCAAAACACATCTGTGCCCACCTACCCAGCGTTTTTTATCCTTTTTTATCCTTTTGTCTCTGTGAGTTTTTTTTTTTTTTTTCATTAAATAAATTGGAAAGATTTTCCCAGTGCTAATTTTCTGTGCCCTTTATGAGCTCCCTCATTTTTATTGGGCTTGGGATGGCCGCTTCCTCTGCCCCCCTGCCCCAGCTACGCTACTGATAATATATAATACCGTCTTATTCATATTTGCTATACAGTGTTCAATTCTGGAGACCTCACCTGCAAAAGGATATTGCTAAAATAGAACGGGTCCGAAGAAGAGCTACAAAAATGGTGGAAGGTCTAAAGCATAGAACTTATCAAGAAAGACTCCGAGTTCTTATTATGTATAGTATGGAGGAAAGAAGAGAAAGGGGGGACATGATTGAAACCTTTAAATATGTTAAAGGACTGAATAATGTTCAGGAGGGAAGGGTTATTAATAAAAAACTGAACACAAGAACAAGGGGGCACAATCTGAGGTTAGTTGGGGGAAAAATCAAGAACAACATTATAAATATTATTTCACTGAAAGAGTAGAAGAAGCTTGGAACAAACTTCCAGCAGAGGTGGTTGATAAATCCACAGTAACTGAATTTAAACATGCCTGGGATAAACATGTATCTATCCTAAGATAACAATAAAAGGATAATAAAAGGGCAGACTAGATGGACCAGGTGGTCTTTTTCTGCCGTCAATCTTCTATGTTCTACTATTGGAGAGGGACTGGCTTAAAAGGTATTTTCCGGGCTTTTACTATAATCCCTCTGTCTTCTAACCTGTGAAAGCAAGGTCATTTCAGCAGTACTTACCTTTCATGGTGCCAATGATTCTGCCATCTCCTCTGCAATCACATGAGCGTCTGGACTACCTGTGGGCTCTTACGCTGAGGTCACTTCAAGATGAGCTTGTGAGTCTTCCTGTTCAGCTGCATGATGTAAATACAGCTGAACAGGAAGACTCACAAGCACATCTGGAAGTGACCGCAGCCTCGTGGCATATATTGAGTGAAAGCAGACCACGTAACTGCTATGGTGCCCGGGGGGAGCAGGGCCTGGCGCTGAACTCCTCCTTTCTCTTCCTGATGTAAAGTCACTGAATTTTCATACAGCCACCACTAGGAAGAGCTCAGTTGATTACAGTAACTGTACAAAATTCCTATGCAGTGAGCTCCATCTAGTGGTGGCTACAGGCAGCCAGCTTTGTAATAGATGGGAAGCAGATTTATCAATGTATTTATGTCAGGTGTCTGGTATAGATATTAAAAAATATGATGGTCAGAATGAACACCATATTTGTGAAGCACCTTTTCCACTTTTTTTTACATAGAAGTCAAATTAAGTGGGTTGGACCAAAGGTGACTTTTTAATTACATTTTTTTTCATTAACATTTCTTAAAAGTATCGGAAATGTTGGGCATTGTTATTAGAGTAATTGACATGCAAAAATGGATAGATAAAAGGACCTATACTAAGTTTTGCTATGGAGCTGTATGAAAACTGTCCATGTCCCTGCCTCAGTGGAAAGGTCTGCAGCCATTCAAGGCTGTCGCATAAACGCAGTTGGAACGGAGATGTTGGAACAAGCAGCGTGACGAAAGGTCTGAGCATTGCTGAAATGATCTTGCTTCCACTGGTTAGAAGAAAAAGAGGTTTTACTAAAAGCCTAGAGATCCCCTTGAAGTCATCACTTGATTGTGAATATCTTCATTTTCTTTTCAGCTTTCTACTTTATTTTCTTTACTATTGCTTATATAGCAGTAATGTATTCTGCAGTGCTGCACTCAGATTCTTTAGGTCTCCTTTAATTTTTTTTATATAGTATATATTATACTGCATTGTAAAATTACTTTTTGCCCTGCCCTGTATATAAAATATACTGTATTTCTTTACTTACGTGGATCATAAGCAATCATTTTCCATGAGGTTGCAATCAATTACAAGTGTCATCACTGAGGCATAAATAAGTCGCTTCACACCTCATTGAGGTTAGATGACCCGGATAGTTAAATCCAGATGAATTGTGGTGTGTACATGTGTTTTATGTGACAGCTAATAACTTTAACCACTGCCTATTCCAGGCCTTGCACTGCCACATTCCAAAAAATATGCAGTAACTATGTTATATTTTCATGAACGTAGCTGTATAAGGGCTTGCATGAGTTATAGGTTTTTTTTTTTGCCATTTTTGGGTACATACAAGTTATTAATTCATTATTATTTATTGCCTTTTTAAAGTACTGAGGAGAAATGTTACTTTTGTTTCTTTGGGATTTTTTGTGAAGGTTAATCAACAATTAAGGCAATGACTTTTGTGTTATTATGTGTTGTTTGTACTATTGCACAAGAAAACCACTTGTGTTGGAAAAAAAACATACTAGGCGTTGCAACTAGAACATCCTCATACATAGTGCAGCGTTACCAGGCTCTAATTATAAGTTAGACTGGTTTCTTAATACCCATATCCGGTCTGAAAGTCACGTCTCAACTTTCCAAACGTAAACATTCATTACAGAGCAGATCCTGAACTCTATTATCATCATTCTCATTTAAAAATTTTATGAGCTACGAGTGATGAAGTTCTCTAGCACATAGTTCTACCATAAATGCACATGTTAGATCAGTGTGTAAAAAATCCCTATTATTTACCGTATGTATATATGTGGGGGATAATGGTCTTGTCTGCTGGTAAATTTCTTCATCTGGGATAATTCGATTTGGCATAGTGGTGCCTTCTTAGGGTATGGCCACACAGTCAGGTTTCATGATGCCGTTTTGGAAGCCAAAATCAGAAGTGGATCATAAAAGAAGAAAAAGTATAAAGGACAGATAGGACTTTTTTGAATTCACTCTTGGTTTTGGCTTTTAAAATTCCATCAGGAACCCTGACCGTGCGGCTGTACCTAAGGCCTGTCTGACATTGGTGTAACATGGATTTTAGTGTCTGTATTATGACTGCAAAAGCTGGACACCATGTAGTTCTACTGAACCAAGCTTAAAGGCCATGTACACCTTTGGAGGCAATTTTGTTATGATTTTCAATTGGCCTTTATTAAAAAATATTGAGCCATTCTGTAACAAAGGGTTTTTGTAACTGTGTGACTGGTACTTTCACTTTCACTTTGTGCCGATCATCTAATAACCCCCTTCTCTAAACTACTAAGAGGTCATAAACACTTATTTAAGTTACATTCTTATCAGTGAGATAAGGATTGAGCTTTGTTGAGTATTTATAATGTCAGAGAGCAGAGATAAGGAGTCTGTCTGCTCCCCAGTTGGCGGAAAAGACAAAAAATACACAGGCAGCTACTAGAGCATCTCAGTTATGTACAAAAAATGTATTCCACATTTTTAATATAGACCAACTGAAAAAAATATTTTTAGCTCAAAATAAGTACAATGTAATAATAAAAAAAAATTTCCCCAAAGGTGTACATAGACTTTAAGGTGGCCATACACATTTGGTAGAAGTTGGTTGATGATTGAACAACAGTGAAACAAACGATCATCCGGTGAACAATTTTACTCCATTTTGGCCGTACAATTGTTCAAACTGGTCATACTTGTTCAGTGATACCAGGAAAAGGACGGAGAACCGTTTCAAAGAAAAGCTGCCCATACAGTAACTATCTCCTTCCCAGCTCCCACATACATACAGTGGGGAAAAAAGTATTTAGTCAGCCACCAATAGTGCAAGTTCTCCCACTTAAAAAGATGAGAGCGTCCTGTAATTGACATCATAGGTAGACCTCAACTATGAGAGACAAAATGAGAAAACAAATCCAGAAAATCACATTGTCTGATTATTAAAGAATTTATTTGCAAATTATGGTGGAAAATAATCTCAATACTTCGTTTTCTGTTAGTCTTTACAAGGTTGGCACACATTGTTGCTGGTATGTTGGCCGATTCCTCCATGCAGATCTCCTCTAGGGCAGTGATGTTTTGGGGCTGTCGCTGGGCAACACGGACTTTCAACTCCCTCCAAAGGTTTTCTTTGGGGTTGAGATCTGGAGACTGCCTAGGCCACTCCAGGACCTTGAAATGCTTCATATGAAGCCACGCCTTCGTTGCTTTGGAGGTGTGCTTAGGATCATTGTCATGCTGAAAGACCCAGCCACGTTTCATCTTCAATGCCCTTGCTGATGGAAGGAGGTTTGCACTCAAAATCTCACGATGCATTCTTTCATGTACACGGATCAGTCGTCCTGGTCCCTTTGCAGAGAAACAGCCCCAAAGCATGATGTTGCCACCCCCATGCTTCACAGTAGGTATGGTGTTCTTTGGATGCAACTCATCATTCACTTTCCTCCAAACATGATGAGTTGTGTTTCTACCAAACAGTTCTACCTTGGTTTCATCTGACCATATGACATTCTCCCAATATTCTTCTGGAACATCCAAACGCTCTCTAGCAAACTTCAGACAGGCCCGGATATGTACTGGTTTAAGCAGGGGGACACGTCTGGCACTGCAGGATCTGAGTCCCTGGTGGTGTAGTGTGTTACTGACGGTAGCCTTTGTTATGTTGGTCCCAGCTTTCTGCAGCTCATTCACTAGGTCCCCCTGTGTGGTTCTGGGATTTTTGCTCACAGTTCTTGTGATCATTTTGACCCCACGGGGTGAGATCTTGCATGGAGCCCCTGATCGAGGGAGATTATCAGTGGTCTTGTATGTCTTCCATTTTCCAATTATTGCTCCCACAGTTGATTTCTTCACACCAAGCTGCTTGCCTATTGCAGATTCAGTCTTCCCAGCCTGGTGCAGGTCTACAATTTTGTTTCTGGTGTCCTTTGACAGCTCTTTGGTCTTCACCATAGTGGAGTTTGGAGTGTGACTGTTTGAGGTTGTGGACAGGTGTATTTTATACTGATAACAAGTTCAAACAGGTGCCATTACTACAGGTAATGAGTGGAGGACAGAGGAGCCTCTTAAAGAAGAAGTTACAGGTCTGTGAGAGCCAGAAATCTTGCTTGTTTGTAGGTGACCAAATACTTATTTTCCACCATAATTTGCAAATAAATTATTTAAAAATCAGACAATGTGATTTTCTGGATTTGTTTTTTCATTTTTTCTCTCATAGTTGAGGTCTGGTGCCTATGATGTCAATTACAGGCCCCTCTCATCTTTTTAAGTGGGATAACTTGCACAATTGGTGGCTGACTAAATACTGTTTTTCCCCACTGTATATGGCTTGGCCAAATGTGTATAAGTATTCTATGGGGAAAGCGGAGAAAGCCGCTGCTAGACACTTCTGGTGGTGGCTTATCTCCTAGGAGAACAAAAGGATCAGGCAAAAACATTCATGTTGCCTGATCCTTGTATTCCCTGACATTATCTGTTGGGGACAGTCAGGAGCTCCCTACACATGTTAGTGTCAGCCGAACCTGCTGTTTTGGGCAGTTCAGCCGACAAAAGTGTATGGCCAGCTAAAGATCTTTTGTTCATGAATACCTTTCTTTAAATAAAAGATCTTTCATCTTCTTATTGAATTTCAAACATGGCTGATTTCTTTTTCAGATTTTTGTATGTAATGTTTATTGGACATATGGATACATTCTAGTTTACTGATTTGGCCATTTCTATATCTCCTATAGATTTGAAAACTGAGCTACTAAATCTCTGCTGAGACTCTGTGCCCCCTATTCTTAGAAGTGGCGTGTCATCAGTAGTAGGCTAAAATGATCATTCGTTGTTAAATTTACCCTGACGGACAATCATTTGACAATCATCCTTTTGATTAACGTTTGATTTTAGACTAATATGTATGAGTGCCTTTAGATCACCACAGAATCTTAGTGTCACGACAGGGGAAAAGTGAGCCCTGACCTCAACCCCACCTCTGACCCTACCAAATTGCATGACCCGTCCTAGGGAACGGCGTACAACTAGATGACAGTCCCTAACCTAGGTACGTGCTGGGGCGTACAGGGAAGGGGAGAAAACAGGAGAAAATAATAAACAAAACAGAATGACAAGAATAATCGAGGTCGCCAAGCCAAAGTCAAAACCAGGAGAATACGTAAATGACCAAGGGAGATCCAAAAGCCAAGTCCTATAACACGCCGAGGTCAAACCGAGAGAAAACGCAATACAAGGGGAGAGACGAGAGAATAGTCAAACAACAATAGCTAAAGTCAAACGCAGATGTCACTGTAGCAAACTCACTGATGTAAATAAGACCAATCACAGGCAACCTGTGGCCAGCAGGCTGCCTGTTTAAATAGGCCTCCAGGTAGGTCACGTGGGGTCCCTGCCAGCGCTCAGAACCCCGCCTGCTTGTTGTCTAGGGGGGTGGGAAGGACACTGGTCATGCTGAAAATGCGCGCTGGGTCCTCCCCGCCCCTGTTGTCATGGAGACGAGGACGCACATCGCGTCCTCGCTCCAGCACAGCAGTGGGAGTCCGGAGGCTCTGCACGGAGGAAGCTTAGCCACCAAGTGGAGCAGCATTCTGTGGCTATATATGTATGCCTACTGTAATGAAATATGAGGGCACATCTATATGAGGTTTGTCCAAAGACTTCAAACTGATCAAAAAGGTAAGAAATTCATAAAAGCCACTAAACAAGGTAATGTGTTTATATTCAGACCACATTGGTCGACCATGTTGCATAGATAAAGGCATACATGGCTGAAACATTGCATGCCAGTAGAAATAAATGCATCATCCTATCCAGCACTTTGTCCCATAGACCCTATGGGTACGGCCACATGGTCAGGTGTCTACAGTTTTGGAAGCCAAGACCAGGAATTCAAACAAAGAAGTTGTATCTGTCCAGTATACTTTCTTTCCTTTTATGATCTGCTCCTGATTTTGGCTTCCAAAACTGCATGCAGAAACCTAACCACGTGGTCGTACCATATGATGATCTGGATTAACAGAACCCTGAGGAACCAGGTTTTGAGTGGTAACATGGGCGATAAAATACATGTGTATTACATGTGAAAACAGCCTCAGGGCGCATGCACAGAACCATATTTTTCTTCCGTTTACTATCTACTGTTTTCACAGATTCATTTCTGTGAGGCCATGCACACAACTTTTTTATTTATTTATTTATTTATTTTATCCAATCCATGTGCCCAATCCACAAATCTCAGCAGAGGTCCTATTCTGGTACATTGTTGTGGATGAGTATAGTTCCTTCTATTAATAGCAGTGAGAAAATACAGAATGCACACAGAAGCTGTAAGTTGTAAATATTATATATTTAATATTTTTAATATTAATATTTTTGTGGATACTTTTTTTTTGCAGACTGAAATATGGCTATATGCATCAGACCTTTAAGGGGTTAAAGAACCTCCAGATAGGTTATCGACCTCTGCTGGTCAACTGTTTCAAGAAGCCACTGCAATCCAGTGAGTGCTGCAGCCTCCTCCAAGGTTAGTCAGGTTCATTAGTTATATGGTTTATTTGCAGCATACTGTAGTCCCAGTCCAGTAAAAGGGCCTGGGCTGCAATACCAAGCACAGCCACTATACAATGTACAGCGCCGTGCTTGATAAGCTCTGGGGCGGATCACTCAACCTCTTTAATCTGTATTAAAGGGGTTATCTGACCCCTATAATGCCTCCCAAAATACCCAGGCCCCTCATACTGGTTATACTTACCTTGTTTCCCACCACGTGACGGGGAGATGCAGCAGTGGCCGTGCAGGCATCAGGAGCGACGCGACTACTGGAGAGCAGAGTGAGTATAACCAGTATGAGGGGCCTGGGCATTTTGAGGGCCTTTATAGGGGTTGGATAACCCCTTTAATTGTGCAGGAGCCAGAGCAAAGAGAATGAGAGCTTCTAATGACTTTATGATAAGTACATACCATATGTCTTTTTGCTTTGGTGACTGTGGAGCCCGTGTTCCTTTTGATGAAATAAAAATAGTCTCCACAAATGACTTTGCTGCAGGTGAGTTAATTATGCCAAACAATTGAGATGGAGGAGGCCGTTCTCCCTGATGCAGTTTTGATGATTTCTGTTTATTCTGCTTTTGATACGTGCAAAAAGAAAAATCTAGAACAGTTTCCTTATACTGTAGGTGTTAGGACTCAGGTTTGTACTATAGAGGTGTGAATGTCAGATTTCCTCTTTTTCTCAATCTGTTTTCTATCATATTAGAAATATGGAATGTGACACAGTTGGTTTCATGCACATGTATAAAGATTTGACAGGAATAGATTTATTCTACAGTATGCTCTGTGTTGTGGCCATCACTGTGTGGTTTTGGTACATGGCAAGATTGTCTTCAAACATGACATTTTCTATCATTCAAAAAGAAAAGATTATAAGCTTTCTAGAAGGATCTTACTGTTCTGAGCTGAGCCAGATAGACTGAACCTTGATGTCAAGGTTCAGGAATTTATGGAGCCTTCAAAGATAAAATTTAAAAGCAAACCAATTTCCTACAAGAAATCAAGAATATTTTCAGATACTTTATGAAACCAAATCAGGTTAGGCGGGGTGCTGGTTCTCCTAAAAGAGACCCTTTCGTGTATTGAGACTTATAGACAATGCTCCATTGGAAAATAATATGCGAAGTGATATCTCGCAAGGAAAAGGAACCATCTCGCTAAGGCCACCTTGTGGAAGTGGCTCCCTATAGGTCAAAATCCAAGTTTTTAACAAATTATTTTCTCATGGAGCGTTGTCTATAAGTCTCCATACACAGCTGGTCTCTAAGGAGTCTTAGCACACTGCTTAAGCTGCATCCAAAGCATCGCACTGAGCCAGCCAGAATTCTACTCCATACTAATGAGGGGCAAGCACCTGAAACAGTTGTCTACAGATGGATATTTGGCTTGGCTATTTTCCCTTGTCATGTCCGAAGGCTTGTTAAAAAGTCAGATTTTGACTCATAGGGAGTCGCTTCCACAAGGTGGCGCTAGCGAGATGGTTCTATTTCCCTGGGAGATACCTCTTTGAATAAACCAAATCAGTGCAAGCTGGCCCTATGCATTAGATACTTGCTTAACCACATTACAAGGGTTGTCCACGGTCCACTTTGTTGGAAGACTGTGGCTCTTTTACAAGGGTGATTGAGAACAAAAAGTTGTAGGAACATTTGTTCACCTAATCATTGCCATGTGTATATGTGCCCCCGATCACAGATGATGACGACAGATGAGCAATCACAAATCCTTGTTTGTCAGCAGCACATCGCCCTATGTAATAGGGGTATGCTGACAACAAATGTAAACTGTATGGGTGTGTGTGTGAACAATTGTATTTTCCCTTTGCAAAACAGCTGGTCAGAGGCGGTGCTTGGAGTTGGACCCCCACCCGAAAAAAGTTGCATGTGTTTGGGCCATATTGTACCTCTGAAGACTGATTTAGAGGCTAAGCATACTCTACATGTAACCAATGATGCTACATAATGCTCCGTCAGGGGTGGTGCAGGGAATAGCCGCATAATAATAATATAATAATAATATTGTGCATTAGACCATAGACTCCCGCCAATCAGTTTTTGTAGATTTCGGCGTAACATTGAACAAATGGAGGTGTTTGCTATCACACTCATCCTTACAGCTGCCATTTTTACAAACTGACTCAATCTGGCAAGGTGAAGAGAAATTTCTAGATAATTCAGCCTGTCATAAACAGTACCAGCATTCTGCTGATGGTTCCTGCTGCGATAGAAAATGGTGAAGTTCAGGACGGCCATGCAGGCCATTTTCAGAACAATCCCACCTGTAAAGGGAGCGATTCCAGTAACAACATCATATAATGCTTGGGATGTGAGTAAACTGGATCCGACTACTTAATATTAATATGTTTTCTTCTACGCTGCATTTCATCTCAGTAGAAACACTGTGTGGGTTTATTTATTGTACTAGTATGATTTATTATAATGATTCATGTGCACAATCCTATTTTACAGGCAAGTAATTTTACAGGCATGCTGTTTCTCCAAGCGCATCACGAGAAACAGAGATCAGCGTCCACATGAAGGGAATGTCCAAATTTTTACTGGTGAAGATAAAAATGCAATGATTTTCGGAATGTATTATGGTCAGAGATCTACCGTGCAGAGTACTAGAGGATACATTATGTGGGCGACATCCTTGTAGTTGTATTGCACATACATGGCTGTATTTAATGCAGGAAATAAAGGCATAGGATAGTGAGCAGCTTCAGTTAATATATATTCCCTGGTGGATTCGGTATAAAATATTACATGAAGGCAGATATCTGAAATGCTAATTTTATATCTAGAGCGATCCCTCAAGATACAATAGCCTCAGGATACAATATTTACAACTTACATACAATGGTCTTTTCTGGGCCATCATATGTTGAAACTAGACTCAACGTACAATGTTTCATACCCAACCAATCAACATGGCAATTTCTCTGGTAAAATAGATGTACTGGCTGCTTAGTAGATCATCTTTACAGTACAGTGTGTTATTACATCTCCTCCCCTGTCTGTGTCAGAATGAATGGCTCCTGATGAGGGCAGCTCCATTTTAGTTTTGTGTACATTGTGACCCTGAAGAAGCTCCTGTCCTCATAATAGAGAGTGACTTACAGCTTCCAGCATCTATTCCTGACTGTCATGTGCTTTATCTGTCTTAGTTGTTATCTACTTACATATGTTTCTTAAATCTTCATTTTCTCTTATTTTGGGATATTTTGGAACCAAATATTCGTTTTCCATAGAGTTATGGACTCAAGTTACAATGGTTTCAATATATATGTGTATCTCACAAAAGTGAGGTCACCCCTCACATTTTTGTAAATATTTTATTTTATCTTTTCATGGGACAACCTCTGGATATGACACTGAACACGTGCACACTGAACACTGTTCTGAATGGAGCCTGTCTTGTTAAACCGCTGTATGGTCTTGGCCACCATGCTGCAGCTCAGTTTCATAGTGTTGGCAATCTTTTTATAGCCTAGGCCATCTTTATGTAGAGCAACAGTTCTTTTTTTCAGATCCTCAGAGAGTTCTTTGTCATAAGGTGCCATGCTGAACTTCCAATGACCAGTATAAGAGAGTGTGAGAGTGATAACACCAACTTTAACACACCTGCTCCCCATTCACACCTGAGACCTTGTAACACTAACAAGTCAAATGACATGACCGGGAAGGGAAAATGGTTAATTGGACACAATTTGGCCATTTTCACTTAGGGGTGTACTCATTTTTGTTGCCAGCGGTTTATACATTAATGGCTGTGTGTTGAGTTATCTTGAGGGCACGCCAAATTTACACTGTTATACAAGATGTACACTGACTACTTTATATTGTATCAAAGTGTCAGATCTCCAGTGTTGTCCCATGAAAAGATATAATAAAATATTTACAAAAATGTGAGGGGTGTACTCACTTTTGTGAGATACTGTATATAGTAGGGATCTGGGCACTTACAGAACAGTACATTGACCTCAGCTAGGTACAAGTCATGAGGAGATCAGGCTTTCAGAGAAGACAGGTTTACCAGCCTCAAGGCTTTGACAAAGACTGACAGTCTAAGGCCTCTATTTATTCCCCAGTAACAACCTCAGGCTAGGGGGAATAGCAGTACTGGAGTGGGGTGGAATTCAGTCAATTATATTTTGCTGAAACCATACAGCCTTCTGGATTCATATATATATATATATATATATATATATATATATATATATATACATATATATATATATTAATACTGCATATATAACTTAGCAGCTTCCTCTACATGATGACTGACTCTATCCTTCAGGCCTCCGCTACACTGCGACTTTTTGTAGCGCAAGTGATTAAGTGAGAGTTGCAGTCCAAAAGACTGCATTCCATTGAGTGCAAGCATTTGGACTGGCACTGTAGTTTAATAGTTAAAATCAATCAGTCATGCTACAAACATTCACAGTGTAGCTGAGGCCTTAGGTTCACTATATACCTTTGGCATATTTACTCCTAAATAAAATTCCCTGAAAAACATTGTGGTAAATGTATCCCTTGGCAGGAATGTGGCTCCAAAAAGTTGCAAATTTATGCACAAGGAAATTTCTTTTCGCAAAAAAATGTCACTTTTTGTCATTTTATGTCACTCACTTTGCTTTTGTAAAATGGGTGGAAAGTGGGCAGCGTTAGCTATGTTAATGCGGTGTACACCAGATTTATCAAACTTGTGACTTTTTAAAGAGTCACAAAAAAGTTGCAACCTTAGTCCATTAAGGGGGTGTGTGATGTTTGATCAATTTTGTGCGTAATATACCAACATAGACTCAGGCAAAACTGACTATAAAACTTCAACTCATGATAAATTTACCTCATCATTGAACTGAACCCTACCCGGAGAATATATTGACATATGAAATTGTTTGTGACTCTCACAGGCACTATTTCTTCAGTGTTCATCCAGTAAATTTGCAGGATAGGCCATCACTAGCTGATCATCGGGGGTCTGACACCTCAAGCCAACGCCAATGAGCTGTTCTGTCGCAGGAACTACACAGCACTGTCAGCCTTGTAGTGTAGTGCCATTGACTTCATTGGGAGCAGCGCTGTAGTAAAAAGCTCACTCCATTACCAGGCTGACTGAACTGTATACAGTGCCTTGCGAAAGTATTTTGCCCCCTGGAACTTTTCAACCTTTTGGCACATTTCAGGTTTCAAACAAAAAGATATAACATTTTAAATTTTTGGTGAAGAATCAACAACAAGTGGGTCACAATTGTGAAGTGGAATGAAATTTATTGGATCATTTAAACTTTTTTTGTAATAATAAAACTGAAAAGTGGGGCGTGCAAAATTATTTGTCCCCCTTGCATTAATACTTTGTTGTGCCACCTTTTGCTGCGATTACAGCTGCAAGTCGCTTGGGGTATGTCTATCAGTTTTGCACATCTAGAGACTGAAATTCTTGCCCATTCTTCCTTGCAAAACAGCTCGAGCTCTTTGAGGTTGGATGGAGAGCGTTTGTGAACAGCATTTTTTAGCTCTTTCCACATATTCTCAATTGGATTCAGGTCTGGACTTTGACTTGGCCATTCTAAGACCTGGATACGTTTATTTTTGAACCATTACATTGTAGATTTTGCTTTATGTTTGGGATCATTGTCTTGTTGGAAGATAAATCTCTGTCCTAGTCTCAGGTCTTTTGCAGACTCCAACAGGTTTTCATCCAGAATGGTCCTGTATTTGGCTCCATCCATCTTCCCATCAATTTTAACCATCTTCCCTGTCCCTGCTGATGAAAAGCAGGCCCAAACCATGATGCTGCCACCACCATGTTTGACAGTGGGGATGTTGTGTTCAGGGTGATGAGCTGTGTTGCTTTTACGCCAAACATATCGTTTTGCATTGTTTCCAAAAAGTTCGATTTTGGTTTCATCTGACCAGAGCACCTTCTTCCACGTTTGGTGTGTCTCCCAGGTGGCTTGTGGCAAACTGTAAACGAGACTTTTTATGGATATCGTTGAGAAATGGCTTTCTTCTTGTCACTCTTCCATAAAGGCCAGATTTGTGAAGTGGTCGACTGATTGTTGTCCTATGGACAGACTCTCCCACCTCAGCTGTAGATCTCTGCAGTTCATCCAGAGTGATCATGGGCCTCTTGGCTGCATCTCTGATTAGTCTTCTCCTTGTTTGAGATGAAAGTTTAGAGGGACGGCCGGGTCTTGGTAGATTTGCAGTGGTCTGATACTCCTTCCATTTCAATATGATCGCTTGCACAGTGCTCCTTGGGATGTTTAAAGGAAACCTGCCATCTCCGAAACACCCCTGAACTAGAGTAAGCGGTCTATAGTGTAAGTGACGTATAGTCCGGTTATGTCATTTTTATCTTCATATTCGCTTCCATTCTGATGTTGTGCTCCCACAAACCTGCAGTAAAATGCACTCAGTGGACTCCGGTGCTCACTCACATAATGAAGAGGACTCAAAGAAGAGTCCTCTCAATGCATTTTACTGCAGGTTTGTGGGAGCACAGCATCGGAATGGAAGTGAGTATTAAGATAAAACTTACATATTCGGATTCTGCATCACTTACACTATACACCGCTTACTCTAGTTCAGGGGGTGTTTCGGAGATGACAGGTTCCCTTTAAAGCTTGGGAAATCTTTTGGTATCCAAATCCGGCTTTAAACTTCTCCACAACAGTATCACGGACCTGCCTGGTGTGTTCCTTGGTCTTCATGATGCAGATCCCTGAGACTATCACAGAGCAGGTGCATTTATACGGAGACTTGATTACACACAGGTGGATTCTATTTCTCTTCATCAGTCATTTAGGACAACATTGGATCATTCAGAGATCCTCAATGAACTTCTGGAGTGAGTTTTGTGAACTGAAAGTAAATGGGCCGAATAATTTTGCACGCCCAACTTTTCAGTTTTAATATTACAAAAAAGTTTAAATGATCCAATAAATTTTGTTCCACTTCACAATTGTGACCCACTTGTTGTTGATTCTTCACCAAAAAGTTAAAATGTTATATCTTTTTGTTTGAAGCCTGAAATGTGGCAAAAGGTTGAAAAGTTCCAGGGAAGCGAATACTTTCGCAAGGCACTGTAGTTGCAGTGCCTAATTCCAATGACAGAGTTACAACCAAACCCCACCGATTAGTTAGTGATGGCTATCCTGAGGATAGGCCACCTCTTAGTAAAGGCTTGGCAACCCCTTTAATTTGAATGATTGCATGATGATAGGTCATCACTTGGATGGACCGAATCTGCCGGATTCAAGAAATGCTGCTCATTAGCAGTCTATTCTGGCTCAAGGAGTTGGGCCACAAGTGGTTCATATGCCCTAACTGGACATATAGAAAGGCTTGACAAAATATTCAAATTTATCTAAAGGACACTTCAATCACATGTTTTATCTCATATTAACAGTCTATATTATATGTAATGTTTTAATGCAAAATGGGTGGATGGTTTTAATGATATATATTTTAAAGTCACTACATGTTCCTGTCCTGGCTCTTTAACTTCTAATCTGTCTGGGCTTTTTGTACTGCATAGAGTCTCACTTAAAAAGGTTCTCCAGGATTTTAGCCTATCCTTGGCAGATTGGTAAGAGTCTGAATCCCACCACCCATCCGTTCAGCTGTTTGTGAGCGACATGGCCTTCTGACTGCTTACCAAGCACATCACCTTCTATTGGATAGCAGCTCTTCTTGGTTTTGCAGTGTAGCCCCATTAACTTGAATGGAATTAAGCTTCGCCTAGGCCAACTGATCAGCGGGGATGCTGGAAGTCAGGCCCCTGCTAATCTGATATTGATGACCTATCCTGAAGATAGGCCATCAATATCAAAATTCCAGAGAACCTCTTTAACACTTTGTCAGACCAGCAGGGGCGTTGCTAGGTTAAAACATTCGGGGCCTGGGCAATACAATTGAATCTAATGCACTGCGAGATCTGAAGGACCTGTGGTGACATCACAGGTCATGTGACCAGTAAAATAGGCAGAGGTTGAGAAGGACCTTCGATGATGTCACCATCATGTGACCAGTGCAGGAGAGGACGACAGTGAAGAGAAGTCCTGAGGGAAGAAGCCTGCTACATGAGGAGAGGTAAATGAAGGGAGAAGCAGAGGAATGCTGGGAGTTGTAGTCATTTAACTGGGACTGTAAGCTAGTGCTGAAGGGATGGATGTTATTTACAAGAAACTGTGTGTTGGAGGGGGTCATGTTATTTACATGGGACTGTATGTTGGATGGAGCTGGGGGAGGGAGTGATGTTATTTATATGGGACTGTATGTTGAAGGCGGCTGTGGGAGAGGATTATGTTATTTACATATGACTGTATGTTGGAGGCGGCTGTGGGAGGGAGCAATGTTATTTATATGGGACTGTATGTCAGAAGGGCTGGGGAGGCAGTGATGTTATTTACATGGGACTGTATGTTGAGGGGGTGATGTTTACATTGGATTGCATGTTGGAGGAGGCTGGGGAGCGGGTGATATTATTTACATGGGACTGTATGTTGAAGGCGGCTGGGGAGGAGGTGATGTTATTTACATGGGACTGTATTTTGGAGGGTGATGTAGATGACGGGGGATGTTATTTATTGGAGGGGGCTGGAGAGATGGTGTGATGTTATTTACATGGGATTCTGACAGAGGGAGGGAAATAGTGTTATTTACATGGGACTATATATTGGAGGGGCTGAATGGAAGGGAGTGATCTTATTTACATAGGACTGTATTTTGGAGGAGGCAGGAGAGATGGTGTGATGTTATTTACATGGTGCTGTATGGTGGAGGGAGGAATATAACTACATGGGGCACTACAGGGGCAGTATAAATACTGGGGGCACTGTAGGGGTATTATAAATCCAGGGGACATTATAGGCATTCTTTTTACTACTGGAGGCTCTACAGCATGGACTTATAGATCCTCCTTATTTCTACTAAGAGCACTATGGGGGCCTTATTACTACTAAGGGGTCTGTAAAGAGCTTTATTACCACTGGGGGAACAATAGGGTGCCTTATTTCTACTGGGGTCTCTGTGAGGGTATTATTAATACAGGAGGGCTCATCTACTAATGTTGGTACTCTCAGGGAGTGTTATCATGGTTCAGGGCACTGTAGGGGGCAGTATTACTAATGAGGGAATTCTAGAAGGGAATTACTATTGGTGGGACTATGAGGAGCTATATTACTATGGGGGCACTAATATTTCTTCAGGATAGTATTTGGGGGTATTGAGGAGTGCAGGGAGCAGAAGGATAAGACTGTGGTGGCTCCAGGTTGGGAGATGATGATAGAAATGTCAGGAAGCTAAGATGTCTGTGTGTCACACTCTGCAGACGAGGCACGGCAGAAAGAAGTTGTATGGACCAAATGGAGAAGATGGTGACAGAGAAGATCTACTTCGGAGGAGAGGTAGACATAGGAGGCCCTGTATGTGACAGGTATGTGCTGCTATATAGCAATTATAGCAAAATATAGCAATTATAGCACAGATACGGTGTCTGTATGTGGGCGACTTAGTGAACTAGGCCATATTCATTGGGGCTTGGGCCCCGGATCTTTTGAGATCTTTTCCTAGCAATGCCCCTGCAGACCAGAGAGAAGTGAGCTGTTACCTCCATTACAGTAGTAACTTCCCATATGTTCTCCTTGTATTGGTTCTGCGTCAGGATATCTCACATTACACTAACCTATACAAGACTCCTCTGTTAGCATGTTTATCTAGGCCTGAGAAGAGGACAACAGAGCTGTCATTGTGTCATTCCAATCCTCCTCCTACTGTTCTAATGAAGATTACTTTGCAGATGAACCCTTCCCTATGCAGCAAAGTCATAAACTGAAATGACTTTGCTCTCCTGTTGAGAACTTTTCTCTCCAAAATAAAAATGAACAACCAAAAATGCTAAAAAAATGTTTTCTATCAATATTGAGTTAAAAATGCCACTTTTAATAGCTTTTTCAGGAAAGGACAACAAGTTAAAACGTGTTTGTGTGTGCTACCAGTGTTTAGAAACAGACAGTATTTAGGACAGTGTATATTCATAAATCTCCATCTGTAAATGTATTTTGTATTTAACTTTTATATCAGGTCTGGACTGGAATCTCCACAAATTAATATGCATGTGATATACGACTGTTCCTCTGTGTTTCCAGTAGGTGGCAGTAAGCTCATGTATGTGAAGTCAAACAAGATGAGAGGTTCCCAATTGTTTCCCAGGATTTGTTCACATCACATTTCGTCATACATGTTTCAACACTGCGTCCCAATGTATGCCTATAAAGTCTGCAATTTACTTCTGGAGCAAAAAAAAACAAACAAACACTTTTCATTTGTGTTACCAATTTGTATTGAAAAGTGTAGGATGCTGAAAAAAAAGTATACCAACATGTATGGAGAAAAGGTATGCCAAGAGGAGACGCTTATGTTTTACAGATGGCCGATCTAACGCTACGGGCATGTTGTATGGAGGGAAAATGCTGAACCTAGAGCCTGAACATAAGGGAAACAGTTTACCTAGTCTGGCAAAAAAAAAGCAATAACAGCAACACAAAATGACAGTAACAAGAACATTTAAGAAGCTCTACCAAGTTGAGTCTTGTCAACTTTTTAAGGTGTTATCTCTACAAAACAGACAATGCAGAAGATATGTAATATTATGTAGGGACCAGTGAGATGAATGGTCATCTATGTATGAAACCACCAGAATGTCCTGGCTCATAGATGGAGGTCTCAAGCAGGGGAACCCCCACTATGATGTCCATATGTCCTAATAGGGCACACATGGACTGGTCTTTGTCACCTGTCTGGGATCCAGCACTGCACACTGCTCAGTTCAACATGTCAGCTTGACTTTGCTTCTCCAGGTCATTGGGTTGCAATGACAACCAAGTGCGCAGCAATGACGCTTTACCGGTGGGTTAGGCTACTTTCACACTAGCGTTTTTAAATTCCGGTATTGAGTTCCGTCATAGAGGCTCAATACCGGAAAAAAAGCTTCAGTTTTGTCCCCATTCATTGTCAATGGGGACAAAACTGAACTGAAGACAACAGAATGCTCCTGAAAGCATTCCGTTCCGTCTTCAGACCGGAGAACAAACCGCAGCATGCTGCGGTTTGCTCTCCGGTCCAGGCATCCGCACCAAGACGGATCCGGAATGACCCCCAATGCAAGTCAATGGGGACGGATCCGTTTGGTGTGGACACACCAGTAATCCGGATCTGTCCTCCATTGATTTGCAATGGGGGGTCATTCCGGATCTGCGCTGCTCCGGCTCCACACATGTATCAGCGGCAGTACGGATCCGTCGGCACCCTTTAGGTGCCGGATCCGTGCTGCCGCTAGTGTGAAAGTAGCCTTATTTGAACCCATGTCTGGCAGAGATTAGATTAGTTTGCGTCCCCGCTGTTCGTTTATTTGTTAGTCCATTTACTTAATTTATTCCTCCTTTTCTATTACTGCTACAACTCTGCAACATTGAACTTTCCACTATCATAAATCTGCTACATTGGATGGATTTGCACTATTACATTGCTACATTGGACTTTCCACTACTGCAACTCTGCTACATCCAAATTGCCACTATTACAACTCTGCTCAATTTGACTTGTCACTATTACTGCTCTGCTGAATTGGACTTACCACTGATACCACTCTGCTACATTGGACTTTATTATACTATTTATAACTCTGATATGTTGGTCCTGCCACTGTTATTACTCTGCAACATCAAGTAGGTTCAACTCTGCTTCATCACTGCATCTCTGCATGTCCACAGCTCTGTATAATCTAGCACTTCCTCAGCTCAACTATATAAACTTTGTTCAACCCTGCCAGGTCCAGTCACATCTACAGCTCTACTACATCTACCATCAAGCTACATCTTCATATCTGCTCTGTCTCCTGTCTCTCTGTCTCTTTTGCATCTGTTCTCCTGCGAAGCTGCACAAACCCCACCATCTATGCTGCTGCTCAACATGCACAGTTTGCTTTCCTTTACTTTGGGGCCTGTTTTGGAGACGGGAGGGGCCCCAGAGGTGGGATCAGCACTTATCTGACATTGTGATATGCCATCAATGTCTTAGATGGGAATACCCCTTTAAGATGGGTAATAGCATGATAAAAATAAAATCATTTCCAAAAATAGTTAAATAAATTAATAAAAATATGGGATCAAATAAACAGTCCTTAGTACTTTCATCCTTAGCAGACTGGAGAACTCTCATCATCTATGAGTCAGGATAGATATGTAGCCAACAAGAAGCAGATACTAAAGGGCCCTGAGAATCGCAAAGATAATTGCAAACGAGCCTTAATAGGAATGCACATTATAGATTATCTGGCGGTGTAAATGTACCGCCGATTACCTGAAAAATCGTTGTTTACTGGTACACAAAAATCGTTGTTTACCGATAGCAGATAATGCTGTCTAAACACGATCTGCTGCCGGCAGACACTGAGTCAGTATGGAGACGAGCAATGGCATTAGCGATCACTGCTCCCCATACTGTGGTGGAGATCACAGCATGTAAATACAGAGGTTTTCTCCACCAGCGAGCAGCAGATCGTCGCTTCCCGATAATCTGCTACTCTGTTGTCACGTGTAAAGGGACCTTAAGAGAAGGTGTAAAGGTTCTTTTACACTGTAGATTCCTGCCTGTAACAGTGCCGATCTGTGATCTAGCACCTCGCTGTGCAGTCATCGTGACTGTATGTGACTCAACCATAGTTTCTTCATGTACAGTTTCTCTATTGTAAGCAGAACATCTCCATTTACATTGGGCGATATGCTGCCGACAAACCATGATTTTAATATCCACATAATAGATACAATCAAAGACAAATGAGTGTTATGTTACGTTGTCATTTTTTGGGTAGAAGATATAATTACAAAGGGCAATGATTGGGAACGAGCATTAGTGTGAAGGATCGGTCAATCATCATCCCTAAGAAGGCCTTAAAGGGCATCTGTCAGCAAATCTGTACCTATAAAACTGGCTGACCTGATGTGGGCTTCTCAGCTAAAGGCATCTGTGTTGGTCCCATGTTCATATGTGCCTGCATTGGTGAGAAAAAAATGATGTTTTACAATATGCTAATGAGCTTCTAGGAGCAACTGGGGCGTTGCCATTACACCTAGAGTGTCACGGCGAGCTGGCAACGCGTCTCATCCTTACTGCGCCGCCGGTCTCCTGTGTCTAGCTCTGAACAGGTCGTTTCCCCTAGCAACCAGGGTACTGGAGGACCCAGCGAGGCGTGCGTCATAAGCACGGCCAGCTTCCTCCATTCCCTAGACAACAAGCAGCAGGGGAGCTGAGCGCTGACGCCCATTAGTCAGTGCTTATGTGTTTTAAGTTTCTGAGTTGGGTCACGTGACACTGGCCACGTCACATGACCCATCTTCTGGGCCTATTTAAGCAGGCAGCCTTCATAAGCACAGCCAGCTTCCTCCATTCCCTAGACAACAATCAGCAGGGGAGCTGAGCGCCGGCGCCCATTAGTCAGTGCTTATGTGTTTTAAGTTTCTGAGTTGGGTCACGTTACACTGGCCACGTCACATCACCCATCTTCTGGGCCTATTTAAGCAGGCAGCCAGCAGTGCTTGTGGTTTTTGGTATAGTAACTTGAGTGTGTATCGGACTTCGGCTTGTGTGTTTTGGAATTGACGAGACTTCCTGGTACGACCCTTTGGCTTGCTGACCCTTCTATATTGTGTTGTGTGTTCTGTCTTTGATCGTTATTTTATCCCTTGATCCCCTCCCCGTTACACCCCTGCACTTACTCAGGCTAAGGTCTGTCGACAAGTTACGCGCTGTTGTTTAGGACGGGCCATGTAAGTAGGCAGGGACAGCGGTTGGGGCTTCAGACAGGGCTCACTACCTCCCTCCCGTGACATAGAGGCTCTGCTCTCTCTGCAACTGCTGCCATTTCCACTTTAATTGAAAGGCCCAGGCAGTGAAAACTTTATCACACCTGCCTGGCCATGTCAATCAAAGTGCGAGGGCGAGGCAGTTGTAGAGAGAACAGAGCCTCTAGGTGTAACGGCAACTCCCAAGTTGCTCCTAGAAGTTTATTAGTATATTGTAAAACATCATTTTTTTCCCCACCAACGCAGGCACATGGGACCAACACAGATGCCTTCAGCTGCCAACCACACATGTAACAGGTCATTCAGTTTCATAGGTACAAATCTGCTGACAGATCCCCTTCAATTGGGTTTTCCAGGACTACTATGGTTTTTAACAGATATGCTCATGTACTTACCTCAGGTACATCTTTCCCATGTTTTTTTTTCCAACTTTTTTTCAAGGGTGTTTTCACCATATAAACAAATCCCAATCTCCTGTATGTAGCACTTCCTGTTGCTGTATCCAACCAAACCCATGATGCACTTCTCCTATCTCTGCCACACCTCCAGCACCACCCCTAACAACGTCCAGCTAGTTCATAGCTCTTACCTCTCAGCTAGTTACCAAGACACTCTCCTATCACTACCCTGCCCAAGGACATAGTATCACAGGAAGGAGCTGCATGGACATGTGATTGTAGCCTAGATAGGAAGATAGGAGCAATAAAGGTAAAATAAATACATTACAAAATTACAGCTACCTCCATAAATGATTATTGTAAGGAATGTTGATGCAGACAGCTCTCAGACAGCTCTCTACATTACATAAAAAAGACCTGCTCCCTGCTGCTCTGCTCCAGTGCCAGGACTCTGGTCCTGCTCCTTCCATCTACACGTTCTGTATCATGGAGGAAGCTGTTGATGTTGCCTTGGGTCTAATAAACTGGAGAAGGGAATGGGAAGAAATGGGTCTAAGGCTCTAAGCTCTAAATAGTAGGAAAGAGGAGACCTACAAGCATCACGAAAATTGTCTCAGAGAATTGTCAGTGTTCTTGCCTTTAGTGTCATATAGAAATTTTTTGACTTTTTATTTTCAAATGTTTGCCACGATGTGGTTCAGAAAGATGCCTGTCTCTGGCACCAGCACAGTACAAGTCAAAACTTTTAACCATGAATCCTCCTGTAGATTTTTGGAATTTGTCTGACCGGTTCACGTCACATGATCACACTGGTTGGTATACTGGGTATGCCATATTGGAGCCTTGGGGTCGCGTCAGACCATGACACCATCAGGGAAACTTTCTCAATCGCACATGTACTTTTTATCTCCTGAATTTCCTAGCTTTATTAGAAGAATTCTTGATCATCCTGATATTCAGAACAATGTTGATTCATATATTTAGGGACAACTTGTGCAAGAGCCGCTCTGTACATTGGAATCATTTATAGCATTCTTTCACCATATTGGTGCTGTAAAAGAACCCGCTGATCTCTAATAAAAACTGCATGTAAACCAAGTCAAGTGATCTATTTTATGCCTTAAAGTATAATCTTTCAAGTTTCATTTGTGTATATTTTAAATCTGGCATGAATTACCATATGGAACAGATAGTCCAGACGCAAGCTAAGCTCTTATACATTTAACTCTTTGCTGTGTTCCTGCTTACAAGGAGCAATAAGTCCCCAGTGCTCCTGATCAGTGGCGTAACTAGAAGTGACTGGGGCCCACAGCAAATTTTTTGAACGGTGGCCCCCATCAGCAACTTCTTCACAACCCCTTTTCCCCTGTGCAACCCCAATACCCAGGGATGGACTGGGAACTTAAAGAGGACCTTTCACCACTCCTGACATGCATGTTTTAATAGCTCCATGCATTCCCCACGTACTAACAATTCTGGAGCATCTATTCTGATGGCTCTATGTTCTGACATTCCCTTATTATTTGCACTAGAAGTTATGAATGAATTGCTATTTGTCTTCAGTAAAGGAACAGAGGGGAGGTAACCAGTTGGGGGCGTGTACCTGCACAGACTGACTCTAGCCAATCAGTGCTGCCATGTTCAGACTGTGCAGATACACGCCCCCAACTGGTCACCTCCCCTCTGTTCCTTTACTGAAGACAAATAGCAATTCATTCATAACTTCTAGTGCAAATAATAAAGGAATGGCACAACACAGAGCCATAAGAATAGATGTTCCAGAATTGTTATTACATGGGGAATGCATGAAGCTATTAAAACAGGCATGTCAGGGGTGGTGAAAGGTCCTCTTTAAAGTGGCCTCGGAAAAAAACCTAAAAGTGGCCCCTTGTTGTAGGGGTGTCCAAAATGACAGAAGGCGGGGGAACACAAATAGGCAAGGCCAACAATACCATAGCGCAAAATACTGTCTCAGCAGAAACATATACCACAGTGCAGTACAATATACTGCCCCAAAAGCTGTCCTTCTGTTGTGGCCATCATTAGATGCCTTTTTCTGTCCTCCTCCAGTTGTTTATGATTATGAAATGAAGCAGGTGGCTTAGGAGGTGAGGTGCGGGCCACAGCAATTGAATTTGAGTGCATTTGCGGTCGCTAGTCGGGTACATGAGTTTCTGATTCTCACAGGGTTTATTACAGCTGAGAGCTTATTATGTACCTGGCCAGCGGAAGAGAGGAGGTCTTGGGTGGCCCCATGGGCATTGGCCCACTGGGAAATTTCCCTGTAAAGTCTATGGCCAGTCCGCCCCTACCTACACCTGTGACTAGTCAGGATCGCTCTCTTAGAAGTGGCCCAACAGCCGCTCCGTCTGGTTCCTACACATATATACTGTATGTCAGAGATGCCCAACCTGTGGCCCTCCAGCTGTTGGAAAACTACAACTCCCAGTATGCCTGGACAGCCTACGCATTTTAGGGCATGCTGGGAGTTGTAGTTTTGCATTAACTGGAGGCCTTCAGGTTGAAAATCCATGCTGTATGTCATGTCACTGTATACTGTCAGTGCATATAATGTCATTGTATAATACTGTTGAGTGGACTCTGACAATAAAGTCTTTTAGTCTTACTCCTGGTGGTCCTTCTGAATTCGGGCCCCAAATCAGCCGCTTCCCCTGCTTCCTCCATAGCTATGCCCCTGCTTCTGATTCAATGGTATGTTCTTCTATAATCTTTTAGAACTGTAGGTATAGTGCAAAGCGATGTAGAGATGTCACCTCAGAACAACTGAAGAATTATAACAATCCTTATTTCTCAATGTATTTACACCAAGCAACAGCCAAAAATACACATATAAATCTGCTCTTCGTTACACGGTATATTATAAAACTGTCTGCCTGCAGCCACCACTAGGGGGAAATCAGTACATTGGAATGTACTGTATGTAGTTATTATTGAAATCAATAAAAGCTGTTGAATCCTTATATGCTGAGCTCCCTCTAGTTGCAACTGAAAATTCAATGAATGTACATTATGTCAGGAATGGGAGAATTAGTTCAGTGGCAGGTCTCCCTCCCGCCCCTGTACTGCAATCCTGTATGCCTATGATTTCATATGGAATCTGACGGCAAAAAAGGCTGTCAAATCTCAGAGGTATTTTCCTCTAGGTGTATAGCTCTGTATGGAGAGCTGTGCGGAGGCACCATACAGCAGTACACAGAGTGGCAGATTTACTAATCCTATACATGCTGTAAATTTAGATGGGCTGACTGGATAAAATCTGGTGCAGGGATAGACGCTTTTCTCTGACTAACTATTGGTTGGTTTAGCTGGAGACAGAATTTTATGCCAGAATTGTGGTACAATTTTGGTGTTAAATATTGCATATTAGGTCACACCCCCTTTCCTGTTAAACCACACCCTTTTGTTGGCTAGGTGCACATAATTTCTCTAAACCTAAATACACCAAATTGTGCAATATGTCAAACAGTTCCAGAAAAAGTCAAAAGAGTGCTTCCATGGGGTTTCTCTCTGTGCCTCCGTTCTATTTTTTTCCAGTGCGGACGGATCACGGACCGATTCAAGTTAAATGGGTCTGCATCCGTCTGCGAGAACCACACAGACGTTGCCCCTGCATTGGGGACTGCAAATTGCGGTCCCCAATGCATGGATCGGCCGGGCAACGGCCGTCTGCATAAACCCATAGAGTGGTGCTAGAAGATAAATGAGGCTCATTACGAGTGGGCATTTTGGGAAGGACAGATGATCTACTCGATGCTAAGGAAGTCTGAATAGGACTTATTTCATCCCTGCCTTTCCCTTTGTAATTGTCAGAGCAGAGCTCTTCAGACGTCCTGCATCATTGATTTTTTTTCATTTCACATTACAAGGAACATTATTTACTTGCTGCCATTCAATGCCTGGCACCGGGAGAGGATCCACACGATTATCTCTTGTACTACAGCTGCTTATTTATAACAAATGATAATGGAGGGAGAAAACTGCAGAGCGTTTCTGTGGTGAGCAAAAGGAAACCTGTGGCTTTAGTTTATAAAGTTCTCTGAATAAAGGGGATGCTTTATTATAGGATTTAACTTTAAGGCCTCATGTACACGAACGGTCCGCAGTGCACAGGCACCGACCATAAGGGTTCCGTGCCTCCGCTCCACACTGACCTTTCAGATTGCGGACCCATTCAAGTGAATGGGTCCGCATACGTGATGCGAGGTGCACATGGCCAGTGCCTGTGTATTGTGGACCCGCTGTTCGCGGGTCGCAATGCGGCCGGGCGACGGCCTTGTGCATGAAGCCTTAATAGCATTTACTTTTCTATCTTATGCAGACTTTACTAATGCAGCCAGTAACCTGATGTTATGTTATATACAGTATATCATATAGATGCAGCGACCTGGGGGCGGACGATGGGAGTGGTGGCAGTCGATGTGCTGGTGTTAGTAGTAGTCACAGTTCACAATCTCCTCCTCTGGTTCTCCCCAGTGCTGTGCAGTGACTGGAGGGTGCACCGTTTCTTACCTTATGTTACTCCCTGGAGTTGGGGCTCTTGGCTGGTGTTAGGTGGGGTCCCCTTGATGTTGTGTCTGGGCACCAGGCAGGGGTGCAGATTAGAGATGAGCGAGCACTAAAATGCTCGGGTGCTCGTTATTCGAGTCGAACTTTTCCCGATGCTCGGGTGCTCGTTTCGAATAACGAACCCCATTGAAGTCAATGGGAGACTCGAGCATTTTTTGCAGGGAACCAAGGCTCTGCCTAGGGAAGGCTGGGTGAAAACCTGGAAACCTCAGAAAATGATGGAAACACCACGGAAATGGACAGGAAACAGCAGGGGCAGCATGCATGGATGCCTCTGAGGCTGCCTAATCCCACCATTACCCCAAATTCTCAGGCAACAGCCTGGTGGTTACCTTCATGGCAATTGTGCTCACCCAGACCAAGAAAGGCGAGGCACATGCCCATCACATGTTAGGGAAGCACCCAACTAGGTGCAACGAAGGTCCATCACCGCCAATTTTCAGGGACACGGTAATGGTGACCCACTTAAAAATGCTGCCTGACAACTTGGCGGTGAACCCCTGATTGTCTGTCTTTCAATAAGATTGCAGTGTAAAGCATGGTGGTGAGCCTCAGTAATAAGATTGCAGTGTAAAGCATGGTGGTGAGCCTCAGTATGACTTTTTAGATGGAGATTGCATGTGGTCACGTACTCCCTGGAACCCCATAGTCACCCCTTCTCTGATGTGCTACCCCAGAACATTCTCTGCCCCAATTCGCAAGACCTTTTGCAGTCTCCGTGTGCTGACAGTGGGGATTTACCAGTGTTGTCTGAGGAGGTGGTGGACAATGGCGAGACACAGGTGTCGGGGGGTGAGGTAGTTGTATGGGAAGCAAGTTACAGTGGGGACTCCTTGGGGGGGACTTTCTCATGATGGGACAGATTCAATTGTGTTTAGAAAGGCTGATGGGCTTCCGTCAGCACTGTGTGTATAGAACCCCATGGCCTTTCATAAAAATAGTCTGGCAATGACCCCAAGGCAATTTTCAGGGACACGGTAATGGTGACCCACTTAAAAATGCTGCCTGACAACCTGGCGGTGAACCCCTGATTGTCTGTCTTTCAATAAGATTGCAGTGTAAAGCATGGTGGTGAGCCTCAGTAATAGGATTGCAGTGTAAAGCATGGTGGTGAGCCTCAGTATGACTTTTTGGATGGAGATTGCATGTGGTCACGTACTACCTGAAACCCCATAGTCACCCCTTCTCTGATGTGCTACCCCAGAACATTCTCTACCCCAATTCGCAAGACCTTTTGCAGTCTCAGTGTGCTGACAGTGGGGATTTACCAGTGTTGTCTGAGGAGGTGGTGGACAATGGCGAGACACAGGTGTCGGGGGGTGAGTTAGTTGTATGAGAAGCAAGTTACAGTGGGGACTCCTTGGGGGGACTTTCTCATGATGGGACAGATTCAATTGTGTTTAGAAAGGCTGATGGGCTTCCGTCAGCACTGTATGTATAGAACCCCATGGTCTTTCATAAAAATAGTCTGGCGATGACCCTCAGGCAATTTTCAGGGACACGGTAATGGTGACCCACTTAAAAATGCTGCCTGACAACCTGGCGGTGAACCCCTGATTGTCTGTCTTTCAATAAGATTGCAGTGTAAAGCATGGTGGTGAGCCTCAGTAATAGGATTGCAGTGTAAAGCATGGTGTGAGCCTCAGTATGACTTTTTGGATGGAGATTGCATGTGGTCACCTACTCCCTGGAACCCCATAGTCACACCTTCTTTGATGTGCTACCCCAGAACATTCTCTGCCCCAATTCGCAAGACCTTTTGCAGTCTCCATGTGCTGACAGTGGGGATTTACCAGTGTTGTCTGAGGAGGTGGTGGACAATGGTGAGACACAGGTGTCGGGGGGTGAGGTAGTTGAAAGTGAAGCTAGTTACAGTGGGGACTCCTTGGGGGGACTTTCTCATGATGGGACAGATTCAACTTGGGTGGATCAGGCACAGGAACAGATCATTTTTTATTTTTTTTTGTGTTTATTTAACTTTTATTTAGCACAAATAACCACAGAGATATTTATTCGTTCTCTTCACTGCGCAGTCTGGCGTTGGGGTTCGTCACTTTGATGGCGAGCTGTGCCGCTCTCTCCACAATGGTCTTTCGGTTCTTTGAGGAGACGTTGAGGAGATCAGTGAAATTCAGTGAATGACGACGCAGGACCCCAACTTAAAAATTTAGCATCAACCGGTACAGTCGTAAATTATGAGCTTGTGTGGCATGTGTTCTCTGTATTCTTCTCAGTTTATTACCGTATATGGTAGCTATCCTGAAAAATAGTTTGGAGAGAGAGAAAGATAGGAAAAAGACGTAAATTGTTTGGAGAGAGGGCCTGTAGGTGGACCTCCGGAAAAATTGTTTGGAGAGAGGGCCTGTAGGTGGACCTCTGGAAAAATTGTTTGGAGAGAGGGCCTGTAGGTGGACCTCCGGAAAAATTGTTTGGAGAGAGAGCCTGTAGGTGGACCAGTTGTCAGTTGACAGGCGTGTACGCTTATCGGTGATGACGCCACCAGCTGCACTGAATACCCGCTCTGACAGCACGCTAGCGGCAGGGCAGGCCAGCACCTCCAAGGCGTACAGCGCCAGTTCAGGCCACGTGTCCAGCTTTGAAACCCAGTAGTTGTATGGAGCAGAGTGATCACGCAGGACATTGGTATGGTCAGCTAATTACTCCCTCACCATCTTTCTATACAGCTCCCCCCTACTCTGCCTAGACTGGGGACAGGTGACAGTGTCTTGCTGGGGTGACATAAAACTGGCAAAGGCCTTGGAGAGCGTTCCCCTGCCAGTGCTGGACAAGCTACCTGCTCGGCTCCTTTCCCCCGCTACTTGGCCCACAGAACCATGCCCTCTGCCGCTAGCGGCGTCAGATGGGAAGGATTGTTTCAGCTTGTGCACCAGGGCCTGTTGATATCTATTCACTCTCATACTCCTTTCCTCTGCAGGGATGAGAGTGGAAAGGTTCTGCTTGTACCGTGGGTCCAGGAGAGTGAACACCCAGTAATCGGTGATTGAAAAAATTCTTCTAACGCGAGGGTCACGGGATAGGCAGCCTAACATGAAGTCTGCCATGTGCGCCAGAGTCCCAACATGAAAGAATTCCCTCTCCTCACTGGCCTGACTCTCCATTTCCTCCTCCTCCTCCTCCTCCTCCTCCAAGTCCTCCTCTTCAGCCCATACACGCTCAAGAGTTAAGGACTGAGCACTGGTACCCTATACTGTCTCGCCGACATTCTCCTCCTCTTCCTCCTCATCCTCATCCCCCTCCTCCGATACGCGCTGAGAAACAGACCGGAGGGTGCTCTGGCTCTCAAGCGACGTATCTTCCTCCACCGTCTCTTGTGACAAGCGCAAAGCATCCGACTTCATGCTGAGCAGTGAGTTTTTCAACAGGCAAAGCAGCGGGATGGTGAGGCTGATAATGGCGGCATCGCCGCTGACCATCTGTGTTGACTCATCAAAGTTGCTCAACACCTGGCAGATATCAGACATCCACGTCCACTCCTCATTGTAGACTTGAGGAATCTGAGTGACCTGACTACCAGTTCTGGTGGAAGTTGACATCTGGCAGTCTACAATCGCTCTGCGCTGCTGGAAAACTCTGGATAGCACGTTTAATGTCGAATTCCATCTCGTGGGCACGTCGCACAACAGTCGGTGAGCGGGCAGTTGTAGGCGGCGCTGCGCTGCCCTAAGAGTGGCAGCATCTGTGGTCGACTTGCGGAAATGCGCACAGATGCGGCGCACCTTGGTGAGCAAATCAGACAGATTGGGGTATGTCTTGAGGAACCGCTGAACTATTAGATTGAACACGTGGACCAGGCATGGCACATGTGTCAGTCTGCCGAGTTGCAGAGCCGCCACCAGGTTACGCCCGTTGTCACACACAACCATGCCTGGCTTGAGGTTCAGCGGTGCCAGCCACAGATCGGTCTGCGCCGTGTTGCCCATCATCACCCACAGACTGCGACAGTTGGAAAACTTGGGCAACGAGGGGACGAGGTCAGCAGCAACCTGAGAAGTGGTTTGTGACTCTGGGAAGGGTCCAGAAAACAGTTCCTGAGAGTATGCCGGATCGCATTCCAAATTTTCCTGGGAGGGGGCAGACTGGGGGGAAGGAGGTTGAGGTGAAGGAGCCAGAGGAGTGCTCCCTTGGGTAACGTGGGTGGACTGCATGGAAGACTGACTGGTGGACAAATTACTTGAAGCATTGTCCGCAATCCACGACATCAGCTGTTCGCACTGTTGTGGTTTCAACAGTCCTCTACCACGTGTTCCTGTAAGTTGAGACATGAAGCTAGGGAGTGTAGCTCTGCGGCGTTCCCCTGCTCCCTCATCAGCAGGTACTGTCTCACCCTGCCCAGGACCACGGCCTCTGCCCCCTGCAGTAATTGAATGCCCACGCCCACGCCCTCGTCCTCGACCCTTAGCCCTGGGGTTCAACATTTTCTGTATATAAGTGTATTATATAAAAAATAAATGGGCCTGCTGTACTGAAACCCACAAACTTGTTCAGTCTGGTTGAATTAAGTGACGTACAGAAAGTGTCACCTGGACAAAAAATACGGATTGTAGTGAGTGTACTGAACTGTGACACACAGAATGGTTCCACACTGCTGTGTGAAATGGATTTGTATCACTGAGCTAAAACAACATAAAAACTATTATTTTTTTTAAATTATTTTTTTTATATATTTTTTTTGTAGTTTTGTTTTTTTTGGAACGTGACGTGCAGAAACTATCGTAGAGCTAACTGACACCCTGCTGATGGTGGCTATTTTGACTGCGACCCAGACAAATGTCGCACAGAGATTTTTGGGATCAAGCTATATACGTGACAGCAAAAGACCTGGTTGTATTAAGTGACGTACAGAAAGTGTCACCTGGACAGAAAATACGGATTGGAGTGAGTGTACTGAACTGTGACAGACAGAATGGTTCCACACTGCTGTGTGAAATGGATTTGTATCACTGAGATATAACATTAAAAAAAAAAAGGGGGTTATATATGGCGATAGCTGCACTACTAGTGCCAGCCAGCCAGCCAAGCCAGGAGACAAAAAAAAAATTTCTTGTAGCTGTTGGGTTCTTTGTGGTTGATTCCTGCCTAACAGAGAACTAAAGAGAGAATAGCAATAGACTCCAATGTATTTTGAGTTACTTTATTTAAGCAATAGCGGCAATGGTAATACGGACCATTGCCGCTATTGCTTAAATAAAGTAACTCAAAATACATCGGAGTCTATTGCTATTCTATCTTACGGGGTGGGAACCCTACTTCGATTCAAACTTCCTAGAGTGCAACAAGATTGTCTTATCAATTCGGGCTCTTAACAGAGAACTAAATGCAGGCCCTAACACTCTCCCTGAAACGCAGCAGCTCTATCCCTAACGACATCCAGACGGCATCTGAGCCGAGCACCGCGGGCAGTCACTAGTATATTCCAGGGTCACCTGATCAGGCCAGCCAACCCCTGCTATCGACATGTAAGGGCCCCACGTGATGCTGGGTGTACCGCAGAGTCTCCTGGCTTGTGATTGGCTGAGTTTATAGGCGCCAAAAATGCACGATGCGGAAGTTGCCATTTCCTCGAGCATGGCGAGATACTCGTCCGAGCAGCGAGCACTTACGAGTACCCTAATACTCGAACGAGCACCAAGCTCGGACGAGTATGCTCGCTCATCTCTAGTGCAGATGACATAGTAGGCAGATGATGGAGTCAATAATCAGGCCTGTTGATTGTAACAGATAATAATTACTTTACTGCGTTGATGGTAGGGGTAGTAGTAGTACATATAGCAGCAAAAGGCACAGTTCCAAAGTATATTAAAGTACAATCTTCTCTCAGTAGCAGTTTAGAGGCAATGACAATGATGGTAGTTGTAGTACTCCCTCAGTCTGACTCCAAACACTTTGCTATCTTCCCAAGATAATCACACGCATGCTATACTGTCCTTATTAACTCCTTCTGCAGTTCCTGGCTGGGGGGTGCAAAAACTTTACATATGGATGGCCAGTCTCAAAGTATGGTGGGTGCCAGAAGCAATAATCCTCTCCACAGAAGCAAAGCTTTTCTGCCATAAACATGAGAATACCTTGCTTTCTGAAGTTTGAATGCCCTGAATGGTTTTAGACCTTCTAAAATGACTGGTCTCTTTCTGTCAGGGGTCCTCTGGTAGTAGAGTTATTTCATTGGCAGCTGAAGTCTCAGAAATGGAGGTTCTCTGGACTTGGGCCTAACTCTCAGGAGCTTGCACATATAGGTCTTCTCACTTGCTATGCCAAACTCACACTCTCTCCTAACTAGCCAGGGGGTGGACCAGGTCAATTGCCCTTGTAACCTAAGCAGTCTGCCAATGTGCTAACCATTTGATTGCCTTATACATTACTACTGAGCACATAAAACATAATAAATCACAATTAACTTGTCAACATCACATGAACTCTTTAGCAGTAATTAACCTGTTGTAGTAGTCCTACTGGGATACTGCATAGCTGTGCCCTTCCTTACCTCTTCTCTTGGCTTAGCATATTACGAGATGTGTGGCACGAGTTGACTAGCTTTGAAAGAAATCCATGATTTTGTGATACTCTGTCAGAAAATGTATATGATATATTTATCGATGTGTGGCCACTCAGTGGCTGTGGTGTGCTTTGCAGTCTGCTGAGGTTTTAGTATGTTACATTAGTGTTTTGAATGCGAATTGTGATAAACTGGAGTCCTAAATTAGAGGAAAATTAAAGTGACTCTGTCACCAGTGACCTCCTATCAAACTGTTTGCGCAGACACAGCTGTAGTTCACCAAATAAAACAATGTTTTTTTGTTGATCCGAGGCTCTGTTCCCAAGTTGCAATACTTTTTCTTAATATTGCTCTTGCTGCACCCAAAACCACTCATTTCTGTGGCCAGACCCTTTCTGGCTCTTTGCCACTGCCTGGCTCTGCCAATCAAAGCAGTTGATTTTCTTTAACGGGGTTGTCCAGCGTTTACAAAGTGATGGCCTAACCTCAGGATAGGCCATCACTAGCTGATCATTGTGTACCCTGCAACCACCAGATGATTGTTCAACTGCTGATTAACCATCAGCCAACTTCTGTCTAAGGGTGGGTTCACATATTTGTTGTATATTCGGTTATACCGTTATGGTATAACTGGGTTATAATGGAATTTAAGGACAGAATGCAAAACAGAACCCTTTAGAGGCATTCCATTTGGATCCATCCTAATAGAGTTCTATGGGCCCATCTAATGGTTCTGTCTTGTTCCGCTATGTAAGACAGAAAAAAAAAGTCCTGTCGACAGGAAGTAACTCAATGGGGAACCTTCGAGTGTCCGTTAGTGGGGGGTGAAGGTTTTATTCTTTTTTGTAAGCTGTTTTGTTGCTTTGTTGATTCTAATAAAGGAAATAAAAGAAAGAAAATACATAGGGCTAGATGGACATGGATTCCTAAGGCATCTGTTTCTTTCTCTTTATAAGCAATGGTGGACTGGAAACTTAAAGTGGCCCTGGAAAAAATACCAAAAGTGGCCCCGTTTTGTAGTCAGTTCCAAATTGATGGAAGGCAGGGCCAGCAATACCATATTGTGGCACATTATACCACCCCAACAAAACCAAATACCAAAGTCCATAACAAAATACTGCCAGCAGCACAAAATACATCTCCAAAAACTTCCACTGGCTGGACGTGAGGAAGGCCTAAGCGCCCCCCTGTAAAGTCTATGGCCAATCCACTCCTGTTCATAAGTCCAGTTCATCCAGTAGTCTTGTTCGGTAGGGCTGGAATGATGGGTAGACAACTAACTGGGAAGCCACCTTGCAACATAGATGGGAAGTGCAGACATTGTGTTCAGAGCATTGTCACCACGTTTTTCCATAATTTTCTCCAAAGAGAAACTAAAATGTGCAAAGATATGCAATGATCCGAAAAGGGTGCTGGACCTGTTAATGTTGAAGAACCTGCACAGACATGATCACATGACCATATCTTAGCAAGTCAGTAAAGGATGCTGATGTGGCAGTAAATCCTATGAACCCCCCTGGCTTCTGGTGCCTAGTTTCAACAAAAAAGACTTCATAAACTCCCCTCATGATAATTTCCCCTAGGGTGCTTTGAATAGGTCTGCTGACAGTGGTTGGTTGGTTGGATTTCCTGTAACTTTCATGCTAGCAGAAGTCCTTGACACATGAATTTGTGCTGCATTTTTATGTGGCTGTAAAAAAAAAGTCAGAATAACCACTTTTTTGGCCACCTTCAGTTTTTTGTGGTGTTTTTTTCTGGCATTTTTTCAAACACTGGGGCGGGTTTACTAATCGTGTTGCACTGTACACTGTCTAAGAGTACAACTCACAGCCTTAATATTAGACACATTTACTATTCTGATGAATGGACCTTTATAAATTTGGAGTCAAATTCTGTGCCAGAGTTATGCTAGAATTTTGTCGGTGGGACAAAAATGTGTATGTGTTCTAGAATTTTATCCATGTGCAAAAAATCTATCCATGTGCCTGAATTTTGTCAGTGCACCGGAACTTTGTCTGTGGGCCAGAAAATGTGTCTAGTTGAACTTTACGCCACTAAGTTGATGTAGATTTACTCCATTTTTTATTGCACAGAGGCACATTTAAGCTATGTCCCTTTGCAGTGAGACAACACCCCCTTTCTCTGAAGCCGCAGGCTCTTGTTGGGCAACGCTTAAAAACATCTTAGAGTGTGTAAAACAGTGAATGTGGTGCAAAGCATGCACTCTAGTTTTATGGTGCATTTTCAGGAGTAAATATGCCCCGGTGTGTTAGGCCACTAGTTTTTTCTTCATGATGTTTTTCTCCTATAGAGAGGGAGATGTCAAAATGCCTGAAAAAAACCTCAAGAGCTCCAGCATTTTCTGTTTTTGAAAAGAAAAAGACAAAAAACTCTACCCAATGAAAGAAAAACCTATAAGAGCCAAAAAACACTTGTGTCCTGCTGTTTCCTATAGACCTACATCTGGAGCTGATGTTGACTGTCACGAGCAATAACTATTTTTTTATCCTGTTTTTCCTTCTAAGGCTACTTTCACACTGGCGTTTTTAAATTCCGGTATTGAGTTCCGTCAAAGGGGCTCAATACCGGAAAAAAACGCTTCCGTTTTGTCCCCATTCATTGTCAATGGGGACAAAACTGAACTGAAGACAACGGAATGCTCCTGAAAGCATTCCGTTCCGTCTTCAGACCGGAGAACAAACCGCAGCATGCTGCGGTTTGCTCTCCGGTCCAGGCATCCGCACCAAGACGGATCCGGAATGACCCCCAATGGAAGTCAATGGGGACGGATCCGTTTGGTGTGGACACACCAGTAATCCGGATCTGTCCTCCATTGATTTCCAATTGGGGGTCATTCCGGATCCGGCATACATACACACAGACTACATACAAACAAACATACAGACATACATACAAACATACAGACATACATACATACTCACATACTCCCGGGACGCCGGCAGAACGTCTTCACGCGCCTCCTGCACGCTGCGATGACGTTTCCCCACTGCGCCCAGCAGAGGGCCGCTGTGGGGAATCGTCATCACTGCGCGCAGGAGGCGCGTGAAGACGTTCTGCCGGCGTCCCGGGAGTATGTGAGTATGTATGTATGTATGTCTGTATGTTTGTTTGTATGTAGTCTGTGTGTTGTTTTAATGTGTGTCATGTGTGGGGCCGGAGCGCTGCTCCGGCTCCACACATGTATAGCGTTAGCACGGATCCGTCGGCACCCTTTAGGTGCCGGATCCGTGCTAACGCTAGTGTGAAAGTAGCCTTAGGTGTGATGTGTTCTAGTCTGATGTCCCAAGGCTCGGCTTTCATTATGCTGCTTCTGCTAGTGGTAGATTTTTCCAGAAGACCACAATGCCACATAAAAGCATTCCTGTGCCCGTAAAAGCACAATACACAACTGTGTACTATTCCTAGTCTATGAAATGTTTTGTACAGACTGACAGCATAAAAACAGGAACTTTCATTACTGCCAACAGGATAAACTGCTCAAATCCGTAATATCCGTACTATCTCCTATGAAATAACGTTGTTTCTGTATGATAACATGAGACATTCCTCGTTAGATATCGCCATGAGGTTAATAATACTCTTGCATGAGATTAATTGGCCAAGACAGGTTGGTAAATCTAACAAAATTTATACAATTATGCACTGATCCTGTTCATATTTACCCATGGCAGGAAAACCAAGAAGATATAGTATTCTCTCATGTAGAGTAGTTATGATACCAGAATTTTGATTTGCTTTCGATTTAAAAAAAAGTATTGCGATACTCGATACCACTCACAAAAAAACACAAAAAGTACTCACTAGAGATGAGCGAATCGAATCCCACAAAGTGGAATTCGATTCTAAATTCAGGATAAATTTGATTTGCCTCTAAGCCATATTTCCTTGTGCTTCGTGTTAGCGACATGGGCACAGCAACCATACAGTTGTGTGGATAAGCCCAGGGGCGTAGCTATAGGGGGTGCAGAGGTAGAGGTCGCTACCAGGCCCAGGAGCCTGAGGGGGCCCAGAGACCCTTGTGCCACATAAGAAGACCCTGGTATTATAGAAAGTGCCTCCACCTCTGGCTGGAGGGAAGGGATTAGGTCAAGAATTTGGCATGGGGAAGGGGGGGGGGGCTTCAGTTTTTGCCTCAGGCAGCAGAAAGGTTATGTGTTCCCCTGCCCCTGGCCACAAAGCATGAGGGAAGGGGGGCTCCAACAGAACTGTTGCACCGGGGCCCATGAGCCTTTAGCTACGCCCCTGGATAAGCCCTTAATGTGAGGCACATGGCTAAAACCCCATCAAGGCGTTATTAATTGGGACCTACATGTTCCTTACATTAATAGTAAGTAACCCCATCAAGTACCTCCCATTAACCCCATGTTGTCCATTATTTGAAGAGGTACATGATGGGATTACTTACTATTAATGTGAGGCACATGTTTTTTTATCAGTTTGAACTTCCATGTGCCTTTCATTAATAGCAAGTAACCCCATCATGTACCTCACATTAAATCCATCTTGTCCATTATGTGAGGAGGTACATGATAGGGTTATTATTAATGTGAGGCTTATGGTGTTATTAATTTGTAACCTTCATGTGCCTCATATAAATAGTGAGACCATCATTAACCCTATGTTGCCCATTATATGAGGAAAGTTACTATTAAATTGAGGCACATAGATGTACTAAAGTAGGTTGGCCAGACATCCGGACAGTCTGGTTTCCTGGCACCCTGTCCTCTGTCCAGCACAGGGCCTGGATGGACGCTGGTGTGTCCTGCTTTTCTGTGGCTCACTTAGACAGTAGCATTGCACTGAACGTGTGCTGCAGGTATAAACTGACTGACTGAGGCTTCTCTCACCCCCAGTCAGTCAGTAGAGCTCGTGGACATATCACTCTGTGTCTGACTGAAGGTGAGAGAGGCACTCCAAGCCTCACACAGCTCACCTTCAGGTCTGTCAGTCCTCCCCTACCCTTTTGCTGGCAATGGGGGGCGTGGTTTGGTTGAGTTAAGGGTGTAGTTTAGCAGGATTGGGGTGTGGCATATAATGTTCTCATTTTAAAACATTAAAACTTAATTTTTCTCAGCAATGCGGGCACATATGAACATGGGACCAACGCAGATGCCTCCAGCTGCCAAGTGCACATGTAAAAAGTCAGCAACCGGTGTGTTAGGCCGCTAGTTTTTTCTTCCTGATGTCAAAATGCCTGAAAAAAACGTCAAGAGCTCCAGCATTTTCCATTTTTGAAAAGAAGACAAAAAGACAAAAAACTCCACCCAATGAAAAAAACCCTCTAAGAGCCAAAAAACACTTGTGTCCTGCTGTTTCCTATAGACCTACATCTGGAGCTGATGTTGACTGTTACACTGATGTATAATCGGTTGCTCACACAATTGAGAACTCTGCTATGGTACCAACCTAGGGTTTTCAAACATGACTCAGATACCTACAGGGACCAAAGGGTATCTCTGCTTATTAGTAGCATAGTACTTATCTACACACAATGTTTTAAGGGTGTTAGGTGTCCTTACTTAAAGTGCACCTCACCTTTTGAACAATTTTGTTAAAAACTACTCTAAATGGCGGCATGGTGGCCACTGGGGGCTTGTAGCGCTGGGATCCTAAGTTCAAACCTAAGGGACAACATCTCCATGGAGTTAGTATGTTCTCTCCGTGTTGGTGTGGGTTTCTTCTGGGTACTCCAGTTTCCTCCCACACTCCAATAATAGGTAAATTGGCTTCCTGCGAAATTAGCCCTAGGGTGTGTTGGGGTTGAGTGGCTATAAGGCTGCCGGGGAGTTGCCCCAGCCACACAACTATCCCTGTGCTTTGAGACCCTGTGAGAAAAACGCATTACAAATGTTTGATATATCATTAGTTTTTGTAATATACTTTATTTTTCTTCCCGAAGTTTGGGTGTCCATAGTGCTTTGCCATGTACGAGTATACAGATTCTATGGAGGGGTCGCAGTGATCACTGTGCAGGCAGGAGAACACATTGTTGTCCCTGCTTGGGCACACATAGCTCTGCTAAAGCATGGCACGGGCAGGAGCAATGATGTGCTATGCAGAGCTCCTGTCTATGCCACTCAGGTACTGATGTCATAACCAAAATATAAAAACAAAAGTGGTCATTTACTAAACACAAATAGGCCTATATTAGGAGCTACAAACCTCACAGGCAACCACAGAGCCAGTAGTGGGGTAGGCGAGCGCTCCAAACAAGAACACGCAGAAGAGGACATGTAGGAGGGCAGCGTGTCTCACAAAGTGGTGAAATTAATATGAATAAAATTTGTATAGTTTGTGCGCAATTCAGAATACTGCATTCAGCTCTACGTCTGTTTTTAGATTTTTTATGGATACATTGGAAAACCTTAATGGACCATAAAGATTATGACCATGACCTGTAGTATGTGAGAATGACCACTAGATGGCAGAAGGCATTCTTCAATAATTAACCATAGGAATTGACTTTTCATCACAGATCAGGGACAGGTTCCAAGATTATGGAGCAGTCCATTTAATGGGATTCCTACCATGAGGCCCTCCTCTCTATAATTTGTTTTTGTAATATACTATAGACCTACAGTACAGACCAAAAGTTTGGACACACCTTCTCATTCAAAGAGTTTTCTGTATTTTCATGACTATGAAAATTGTAGATTCACACTGAAGGCATCAAAACTATGAATTAACACATGTGGAATTATATACTTAACAAAAAAGTGTGAAACAACTGAAAATATATCTTATATTCTAGGTTCTTCAAAGTAGCCACCTTTTGCTTTGATTACTGCTTTGCACACTCTTGGCATTCTCTTGATGAGCTTCAAGAGGTAGTCACCTGAAATGGTATTCCAACAGTCTTGAAGGAGTTCCCAGAGATGCTTAGCACTTGTTGGCCCTTTTGCCTTCACTCTGCGTTCCAGTTGAATGAGAATGTGTGTCCAAACTTTTGGTCTGTACTGTATATGTGCATAACCATAGGTGTGGACAGCTCATTCACTTGGCATATGCACTGATAGAAGGTGGGGGAGGACATATATGACATGCATTTTTAACAACATTATATGCAGGTTTACTGTTAAGCATAAAGATATAGTGGGAGATTTATCAATCTGCTGTAGAACCATAGCAACCAATCAGATTCCACCTTTCATTTTCCAAAGAAGCTGTGAAAAATGAAATCTGAGTGTTTTTTATGGGCAACTAAGCCAGTTCTATTTTACACCACATACCACAAATGCCACTTCGTACTAGAAGTCAGCAAAAAATGCTCAACAAAAGAGAATATAAAAATATACCACTTTTATTACCACAAAATAATTCATACAAAAATGTCAAATAATAAAGTCAAAACCATATAGTACAAAAAATGGAGAGTCATACAGTGTAAATGGGAGGCATGGGTGGTGGTGGTAATCCTGCCAAACTAGATGTAAAACATATCAGTGGGTACTATTAGTCTCCAAATCTGGAGCTCAAAGGCATTGGACTCCTGACGAAGCCTTTCCAGTGCGAAACGCGCGTTGAGGATTTGCCTTGTGGGTTGCGTGGTGGTTCTCCTGCCTCATCACGTCATTGGGTAAGTGATATTTTTCCTGTCTGACCAGGCATTTTAGATAGCTTACGGCTTATATAGGACATTCTAGGTAATTTTTCCTAGCTGACCTGTGCTTGATGTAGTGACAGGTGGCATTTTGTCTTGGTGTATAGATTACCAATAATATATGTAGGACAATAAGTCCAATGCCTTTGAGCTCCAGATTTGGAGACTAATAGTACCCACTGATATGTTTTACATCTAGTTTGGCAGGATTACCACCACCACCCATGCCTCCCATTTACACTGTATGACTCTCCATTTTTTGTACTATATGGTTTTGACTTTATTATTTGACATTTTTGTATGAATTATTTTGTGGTAATAAAAGTGGTATATTTTTATATTCTCTTTTGTTGAGCATTTTTTGCTGACTTCTAGTACGAAGTGGCATTTGTGGTATGTGATTTATGCAGTATTTGCTCTAGGTTACTATCGTGAGGCAATCGTGGTTTGTCTATTTTACACCAGTTTGATAAATTTCCCCCCATAGTATCAGATTCAAGTTTAACACATAAATACAGGGCCAGACAGCCAGCTCTTTCGGCTCCCGGTCCTGTCCGAGTGCGAAATCCCACGCCTGCGCATTGCGATCAACAATCCGCGCATGCGCGTTGAGAGCCGCCAGCCACCCGGATCCCGGCTTCCTCAATGCGCCCGCATTGGTGATCGCATTTCGGACTCGGACAGGGCAGCCGAAAGAGCTGGCTGCCTGACCCTGTCAATCACCGCAACGGAGGAGGGGTAAGAGGAGGAATTACGCTTCTACTAGGTGCAGGGTTAACGCCCCCTGCACCTAGGGAAGCTCATTTACATATTTTAAAAACGCTATTTTCTCAAAAACTACGCTACAGAAAACTATAACATTAACAGATCTGTCATCAGGTGTCATTTGCGCATTGCAAATGACACTCGGTTTGCAATGCTAAAATCTGATGACAGAAACCCTTTAAGTTAGGGTATGGTATTGCATTAGGTAATTATCATCTTAGTGTGATTTTTTTTTCTTCTTTCTTTCTCTTTTTTATTTTTAAATGCTAAAAAATCATGATTTGAAATGATATCTTGTTATAATGAATTATAAGTTTTGAATAAAGATATATTAAACAAGATATATTGAACAATACAAATTGACAAATATTTACCATGGTCACAGATCTGTTGTATTTGTTGCAAGTGAACAGGGACTCTCATTCTGTTTGCAGAAGGACTGTTCTCAGAAAAAAAGGGGTATGCCTCTCTATATGAAGGTACATTAGAGCCCCAAGTTCTGACTTGTACAAAGATGTAACATGGCTATATACTGTATTCAATTTCACGCCCATCTAGAAGTACCTTCAAATAATGGTATATCTAGACTTACACCTATTAAATATATGCCACAAGGGCTTTCTTATGGTGTGTTGATGCCAATTAAACCTGTAGGATTGTTACTTTATATAGTTTTTTTTTTGTTTTGGCACACAAATATCCAATGTATCCAGCAGGAGTGTAGATAACAAAACTTAATATGGGCCCCAGTGATATTTCTGACAAATTTACATTTTTGTTATAGGTGGAGGAATCTCTTAATAAAATGCTAATGCTATCACCAATTTTACCCAACGTCTGTATAGGGAAAAGTGAAACGGGTGGTTTATAAATATTGTGCCATATTTCTCAGTCCACTTACACCAGACAACTGTCACAAATACACCGCTAAATCTCCATACAGATATAAAGCCTCTGCCTCCCTTCATACAGTATGTGACAAAGCTGGCTTCCTGCAGCCACCACTTGGGTGAGCTCCTCACCCAATTTATACATTTACCATTGAACTGTTGGAAGTTGGAAAAATCTCTTTGCGCCGAGCTCCCTCTAGTGGTGACTGCAGATAATTACCAAGGATTTGTGTGGGGAAGCAAATGGAATGTAGCTTCAGCCCCCTTTTACAATGGCCCCATAGCAGTGGTGTACTACGCTCCCATGGTAAGTATGCTAAGTCACGAACATAGCTGTTAGAGGTCAGAGGTACAGTAGTTAGCAGTAGGTCCTTGGGGTTTGAAATTCCAAAGGCTCCTCTACCATTTATAAATGACACATGGTAGGGGTGTAGCAGCCTTGACACATTAAATACACTGTAAGTTAAAATTTGCTGCTATTGTGTATTTAACATCTTGTAAGTATCAAGTGTAGGTTATGGTCCTGTTATAGATTTTAGATTGGGATCAAGGAGCTTTAAGTTGCATCTCTGAATAACATCTAGGCCCTATTACATGTAAATATTTATTAACCAACGACTTCTGATCTGAAATCATTACAATGAAGTGGTTAAGGGATGTCAATGAAGTGGTTAAGGGATGTCTATATGAAAGTAGCAATTAGAAAGCAATAATTCCTAAGTATGAGTGACCGATTTTCTCAAGGATAATTATATTCTTCTTGAACTGCTTTTTGCATTTGCACTTTTACATTACAATCAATTGCAAACATTACAATCATAATGATAGTTATTACACGTGAGCCGGCCTTCACAGTCACATTTTCATTTCAAGCTATCAGTTTATATCATCCTGCTTTGTCAGGCAGAAACTTGCTTATCATATTGATTAAGCTTCTGTGTCCAGATCTGTTGATGGATTGGGAGAGTAACTGGATCTTGTCTTCACACATGGGGCAATGCAAGAAGCTGGAATACTGTAGCCCTCAGTTAAAGTTACTTCTTATCTCTGTTGTTACTGATATTGCAATTTATCATGTAATTATTCATATCTTGGTCCAACATCTCAAAAAAGGGGCTTCAACAGATTCAAATATTTGAAGCTCCCAAAATTAGAAAGTAGGCGCATATTGACATTTTTGTGAGGCTGTGACTTATAATGTATTTGTATGCAGTGAGTAATACATGTTATTCTTTATTAGACCCATTAAATATAATTTCCTGTATCTCTCTGATGTGTCGTGTTTACAGTGCACTTCTGATTTCTTGGTACTCTTCTAAAAAAATTTGAAAACTGCATGTACAACTACTTCCTAATATAGTGATAGTAACAGAATCACTCGCACTGGTAGTAGAAGTGATTTAAAATGGGCTGCTGTGATTTAAGGGGAAGGAAGGGGTTAAAAATGAATTTATTTCAGTCAAATATATGTGCATTACTGTGTAAAAACTTCTCTTCACCAATTTTTTTTATAGCACAGACCCAAATAAAATGTGTTGCTAAAACAATGTTTTCCTGTGAGCACCAAGATTGAGCACATTTATATATAATGTTATGGAAAAAGATTCAGTAAAACTTTAATAAATTTATACATTTATATTTCTGTTCATTCTGGGCTTTTGAAATCCAAGAGACGGTCTTATCAGTGATTGACAGCTATCTCTGTATACACAGTCATAGAGTGAAGGCTGTCATCACTGATAGGACCGCCTCCTGGACTTCAAGGCCCAGAATGAGGCAGAGATATAAATGAATGAATACATAGTAGTGAATATAACCACAGCTTGTATCTTGAGATTTTCACAAGAGATTTTTTTATTTCAACACACACGGCTAAGCTTCTAGTGACGTTTCGGCACGCAGGCCTTTTTCAAACACTGTCCGTATGGAAAAAGATACCAAAGAAAAATAAGAAAAACATAACAATGACCATATTGTACTCACAGGTACATCAATCATAATATCAGATAAACTCATAAAAAAATTATACAACAGAAATATATAACAATCAAGGATCAAAAAGTGATACAATTGGTGGAGTATATAGATCAAAAAACAGATTAGGAATAGTTGGCAACTCCCCTCCACGTAAACTAAATATCATAACGAACTGCTACAGATCGTTTTGGTGAAGTACCCAGGAATTGTTCTAATATGTTTGAGTATATTAAGGAATAAAACTGAAAATGTTCACCGGACAAAGAACTGATAAAGAGAGGAAGGACAATAAATGCCATGAGACTGTAACCATACTACTTACCTATGCCGCAGGTATGGAGAAGAAAAACAGGAATAGTAGGAATGGCAGACGTTATCTGAGATGAATGTGGAATCACATGTTTCTAGGAATGGTGACTGAGGAGGAAGGCAAGCTTCCGGTTTGATATAGGGGTGTGAGTTGTAATTGCACATGCGTATGCGTTCCACGCCCCCGAAAGTGTAGAGCGTATGGAATGCAATTGCGTATAGACCATAAACTACGTATAAACTAATGATGTCCGAGACGTCTCCCCCGACGTATTTAGTTTACATGGAGGGGAGTTGCCAAACTATTCCTATTCTGTTTTTGGATCTATATACTCCACCAATTGTATCACTTTTTGATCCTTGATATATTTCTGTTGTATAATTTTGATGATGATTTACCTTTTGATGTACCTGTGAGTACAATGTGGTCATTGTTATGTGTTCTTATTTTTTCTTTGGTATCTTTTTCTATATGGACAGTGTTTGCAAAAAGCCTGCGTGCTGAAACGTCACTAGAAGCTAAGCCGTGTGTCGAAATAAAAAAATCTCTTGTGAAAACCTGATGTTACAAGCTGTGGTTATATTCACTACTAAAGATGGGGTTGGAACCCTACCTGCAGCTTGAACATAGTGTGCGACAAAGATTTATTGAATGATATACATGTTATACTGAATCTTTAACATACATAGTAACATAGTAACATAGTTTATAAGGCCGAAAAAAAGACATCTGTCCATCCAGTTCGGCCTGTTTTCCTACAAGTTGATCCAGAGGAAGGCAAAAAAAACCCTGTGAGGTAGAAGCCAATTTTCCCCACTTTAGGGGAAAAAATTCCTTCCCGACTCCAATCAGGCAATCAATTACTCCCTGGATCAACGACCCATCTCTAGCAACTATAACCTGTAATATTATTATCCTCCAGAAATACATCCAGGCCCCTCTTGAACTCTTTAAGTGAACTTACCGTCACCACCTCCTCAGGCAGAGAGTTCCATAGTCTCACTGCCTTACCTTTAAAGACAAAGCCCACATTTATCAATGTTTCATGTCTTTTGTGCTGCTAAAATTGTGCCTCGGACATGTTTATTAACCAGCTTTGTAAAAGTGGAGTGAAAAGTGAGTATCTTCTTCAGGAAAATTGCCTCCAGTGAAAATTAGTTCAAAAATATTACACATAATACTTTTCGCCCACAAAGTATGTCTTTTGCATACATTACAGGGGAGTTTATCAGGTTCTGTGTTTAGATCATAAAGCTCACGTCTACTTAGGTGGGTATCTGTTAGTTATTTCTATATATGCTGCAGCCATGTAGGGAACGTATACCACTTAGTCAGCAGTATACTGCAGATCTGAATGCGCTGTCTGTGTGCATATGTATATTATTGTAAGTACAAATGGGCATTTGTTTTTCTCCTCCCCCCTCCGTTTCTCTAGCTGAACAGCTGTCTTTTTTTTCATCATACTAATTATGTAGCTATAAATGAGCACAGTGTATATAACTGCGTGTAGAGAGACTGCAGTTCTCCCGTTGCTGGCATCATCTATGAACCGCGTCAGCAAGCGTTACTGGTTTTGGATTTCATTTCACTAAGCTCTTAATTAAAAGTAGTTAAAGAAGAAGAAAGTAATAATGAAGTCCAGAGCAGTGGTCACTTTTCATGCCATGTACCATTACCTAGAACAACAAAGAAAAGTAATGCAATTGACAAATTATATGCATGTTCCAATTCTACGCAAATTTTGAAGATCAGCATCAACAGGAGCATCTGCACTTGCACAATCCCTCAATTCATCAGTATCTTCTCCAGCCAGGGCAGTCTTACACTGGATGGTGCCCCATGCGGTACCTTCTGTTGTTGCCCCCTAAGTAGTAGTGACACACCATGCTAACATATAGTGCACAAGAAATACCAACATAAAGTGAACAAATAAAAGCTTGTTAAATGGTAGTACTATATAATTAATGCTAAGATCCTCAGTCCTCAGGTGAAAAGATGTGTGTGCCTGCTCAGCATAGGGCAGTGAATCTGCAGAAGTTGCACTTCCCAAAGGCCAGTACTGTCTCCATATATATGATGGAAGATGCATTACTAATAGCACAAGCAATGGCCTAAAATATGTTTCCAGCGTATGTATTGCCAGCTTTGCTATTGCAGTACCCTGGATAGACTACTGTAAAGGGTTAATTACTGCCAACAGAGCTAATACAATGCTAGGCTACTTTCACACTAGCGTTTTTTTAAATTCCGGTATTGAGTTCCATCATAGGGGCTCAATACCAGAAAAAAACGCTTCAGTTTTGTCCCCATTTATTGTCAATGGGGACAAAACTGAACTGAAGACAATGGAATGCTCCTGAAAGCATTCTGTTCCGTCTTCAGACCGGAACAGAATGACTCCGGTCCAGGCATCCGCACCAAGACGGATCCGGAATGACCCCCAATGCAAGTCAATGAGGACGGATCCGTTTGGTGTGACACAATAGTAAATGGATCCGTCCTCCATTGACTTTCAATGGAGTTCAGGATGGATCTGTCACCACAGACAGACAGACAAACAGACATACACACACATACACACAAACACATACATACTTACATACTCCAGGCAGGCAGGCCGCACGTCTTTATGCCCAGGAGGCGCGCTGGTATGACGATTCCCTACAGCGCCCAGAAGAGGGCACTGTGGGGAATCGTCATAGCTGCGCGCCTCCTGGGCGTGAAGACGTGCGGCCTGCCTGCCTGGAGTATGTAAGTATGTATGTGTTTTGTGTGTATGTGTATGTGTGTGTATGTCTATATATGGTACTGTGTGACATGTGTGGGGCCGGAACACGTTTCCGGCCCCACACATGTCCCTGCGGCAGTCCGGATCCAAGGGCACCCTTCACCTGCCGGATCCGGACTGCCGCTAGTGTGAAAGCGGCCTTATTGAGGTAAATGGTGTGATTTGTTGTGCCTTATGTACTTAACACCAATATATAGACAATCAAATGGTAAACAAATTGGCAGACTGTCTAGATTATCAGGGTGATGGACTGGGTTGGTTACTTCAGGGGCGGACACAGACAGCAGAGGGCCCCTGTGCAAAGATTGTGCCTGGGGCCCCCCCACGCCAAATTTTCAACTTAACCTATTTCCTCCTAACATTACATACAGCAATACAAAAATAGGGTGAGGCTACTTTCACACCTGAAGCACTACGATCCGGCTGGACACAAACCACAGCATGCAGAGGTTTGTGTCCTGCTGATTCTCAGCATTTTTGTCAGATTGTGGCCGGATCTCTGCTGGACCCCATTATAGTTAATGGGACCAGCAGGCATTCTGCATCCAGCAGTGCTGGAGCCGGTGAATTCCAGCAGGCTGTTCTCTGCTAGAACAGCCTGCCAGAATCACTAACGCAGATGTGAAGGTAGCCTAATACAGGTCCACATACCTCTTACATCCAGTGATGTTGTCTTCTTAGATGTAGACGTTCTCTGTCCTCATCTTCTCCTTTCAGACCGACCGACCGCCATGATGATTTCTTTAAACCATCTCTCTCTCTCTGCGGAGTTTCACAGACAGACATCTTAGTTTCCTACTTTTCCATCATCCTCTCACCTTCTGAACGCCCATCCTGCCACCTCTAATACCGAGATGCTGTGCTCCCCAATACTATACTGCAGAAACAGTCCCCCTGCAAATACTAGTACCACATAGATAGCGCCCCCTTCAATAATTATTGGCACAGAGTGCCCTAAAAAATAACTGCACCCAGGAAACAGTGTACCTGACACTAATAGTGTAAACATAATGTCCCCCAAAAATAATGATGTTGTGTGGCAGTAAAAAATACCTCCTCTTAGTGCCCCCAGTGGAGCCAATGTCCCTATAGTGCCCTCATAATGTATGCCAATGCCCCTATTGTGTGCCCCCAAAAATCCTCTTAGTGCCCCACCATTAAGTTAAGGTCCCCATAGTAGCCCCATAATTTGCACCACCAGTAAAGAATACTCTTTTATAAGTGTGCCCCATAGTGCTCCTCCCCCCGTCCCATGATTCCTCCCTATATGATGCCATCCAGTGCCAGTATAAAATGCCCCTATATAATGCCTCCGTAGATGCCCTCTAGTGCTCCTTTCCCTCCATGTGTGCCAGTATATAATACCCCCTTGTAGATGCCCCCATAGTGCCAGTATATAATGCCCCCTTGTAGATGTCCCCATAGTGCTCCCTCAATCTGTGCCAGTATATAATGCCCCCTTGTAGATGCCCCCATAGTGCCAGTATATAATGCCCCTTGTAGATGCCCCCATAGTGCTCCCTCCATCTGTGCCAGTATATAATGCCCCCTTGTAGATGCCCCCATAGTGCTCCTCTCCCCCATGTGTGCCAGTATAATGCCCGCTAGTAGATGCCCCCATAGTACTCCTTTCCCCCCATGTGTGCCAGTATAATGTCCCCATAGTGCTCCTTTCCCCCATGTGTGCCAGTAAATGCCCCCTAATAGATAAAAATGCTCCCTCCATACTGGGCAAAAGCGTAACATTAATAAAAAAAAACAAAACAGTTATACTTACCTCCATGAGTCAGTCAGCGATGCGATGCAGGCCTCTTCCGGCCTGTGTCCCCGCACTGTTTGGCTCAGGAGGCGCGCGACGTCATCACGCCGACTGACCCTGCAGCCTATCAGAGGAGCAGGTAAGGGAAACGCCTCTCCCCTGCCCTGCAATCATCTTTCCTCTGGAGCACCGCTCCTTCACCGCCCCCCCGGGCCCGAGGCACGTCCCCTGTCTCTAATCACGCCCCTTTCTGTATTTGATAGACAGCGCTAGACTGGTAAGTCTAGCGCTTAACTCTCGCGCATGTGCCCTAAAAATTTTCCCGGCGCATGCGCAGTAGCGCTTGCAGTGTCTACACTGCAAGCGCTGTCTTCTCTTCTGCGCACGCGCCGTCACTCCCGGGACTAGCGAAGAGTGACGGCGCGTGCGCAGAAGAGAAGACAGCGCTTGCAGTGTAGACACTGCAAGCGCTACTGCGCATGCGCCGGAAAAAATTTTTAGGGCGCATGCGCGAGAGTTCAGCGCTAGACTTGCCAGTCTAGCGCTGTCTATCAAATACAGAAAGGGGCGTGATTAGAGACAGGGGACGTGCCTCGGGCCCGGGGGGGCGGTGAAGGAGCGGTGCTCCAGAGGAAAGAGGCCCGCCCCCCGGTGCTCCGATGGCTCATTTGCATACTTTTTAAAGTTTAAATTTCTACGCGACCGCTGCGCAGAACTCTGCATGAAAGGTATGATTTTAAAAGTTGTCACTAGGCCTTGTAACCTATGTATTTAAATACATAGGTTACAACCTAGTGACAGAGCCTCTTTAAAAAGCCTTCACTTGACCCATCTTCGTTGTCCAGCTATCGCCCAATATCACTTCTTCCATATGCCTCAAACCTACTTGAGCAACATGTGCATTCTGAACTGTCCTCTCACCTCTCCTCCTGTTCACTCTTTGACCGACTACAATCTGGCTTCCGACCCCACCACTCGACTGAAACTGCCCTTACCAAAGTCACCAACGACCTGCTAGCAGCCAAAACCAAAAAACATTCCTCCTCCTTCACCTGTCCTCTGCCTTTGACACCGTCGACCACTCCCTTCTGTTACAAACTCTCTCATCTCTTGGCATCACGGACCTGGCCCTCTCCTGGATCACATCATACCTCACAGACCGGACATTTAGTCTCCCACTCTCACACCACCTCCTCATCTCATCCCCTCCATGTTGGTGTCCTACAAGGCTCTGTCTAGGACCCCTGCTCTTCTCTATCTACACCTTCGGCCTGGGACAGCTCATAGAGTCCCATGGCTTTCAGTATCACTTTTATGCTGACAACACACAAATCTACCTCTCTGGTCCAGACATCACCACTTTACTATCCAGAATCCCACAATGCCTATCTTCCATATCCTCTTTCTTCTCCTCCCGCTTTCTAAAACTTAACATGGACAAAACAGAATTTATCATCTTTCCCCCATCTTGCACAATCCTTCCACAGACCTATTTATCACAATCAGCGGCTGCACACTCTCCCCAGTCAAACAAGTCTGCTGCCTTGGAGTGACCTTGGATTCTGCCCTCTCCTTCAGACCACACATCCAAGCCCTTTCCACCACCTGCCGCCTCCAACTCAAAAATATCTCCCGGATACGTGCATTCCTCAACTATGAGTCTGCGAAAGTGCTGGTACATGCCCTTATCATCTCCCGCCTAGACTACTGCAACATTCTCCTCTGTGGCCTTCCATCTAGCACGCTTGCCCTCCTCCAATCTATCCTCAACTCTGCTGCCCGACTAATCCACCTCTCACCCTGTTACTCCTCTGCTTCTCCCCTTTGCCAGTCCCTTCATTGGCTCCCCATTGCGCAGAGAATTCAGTTCAAAATACTAATAAATATATACAAGGCCGTCCACGACCTGTCCCCTCCCTACATCTCAGAGCTACTTTCCCGATACATCCCCACACGTAATCTCCGATCCTCGTAAGACCTCCTTCTCTCCTCCCCTCTTATTACCTCTTCCCACAACCGCCTCCAGGATTTCTCCCGTGCAGCCCCCATATTCTGGAACTCTCTACCCCAATATATCAGGCTCTCACCTACAGTGGAATCCTTCAAAAGAAACCTGAAAACCCACCTCTTCAGACAAGCCTACAACCAGTGACCCTGCAGCCTCTATACTGCCATTACCAGCTCTACCCTCGCCTACTGTGTCCTTCTCCCATACCGCATAAATTGTAAGCCCTCGCGCGGCAGGGCCCTCTCTCCTTGTGTACCAGTTTGTACTTCGTCTTGTTTCATGCTTAGTGCAATTGTCTGTATTATGTATGTAAACCCCTTTTAATATGTACAGTGCTATGGAATGAATGGCGCTTTAATAATAATAATAATAATAATAAATAATAATAATACCATAATGAGAATAGTGGCTTTCTATGTTTAGAAAGCTAATATACATATTACTGTTTTATTCACAAGCACATTATATCAGTACACAGAAACCAGTAATATATATTAGCTTTCTAAATATCCTGGTTTAATAGGGTTGGTCATGCTGACAAAGCCTATTTAAGATGGGTATAGCACACCCCCCTTCTGTGAATGCATTAAAACGTATCCCATACTTGTCAAAACATTTTAGGATAGAATTAATTTTTGCTGCAGTTTGTGGTAGTTTTTGTTACATTTTTTGTGCCAAAGCCAGAAGTACAGTATATCCAGCATGTAGGAGAAGTGTAATTCCAGCCTAAGGACTTGTTCACAGGTCAGTGAATTTATGGATGTGTATTCTTCATAGACAGCACGTGGATCCATTGATTTTAGTGTGCTTATTCTCACATTCATATTTGTTTGTTTTTTTTTCTGATTTCTTTTCATATAGAGAAGTCTATGGTAAAATGCCTCCTCCCCAGAAAAAATTGAAAAAAATCCAAGGGACAAAAAAGTCCACAAAAATGGTCTTACAATGCCACTACAAAAACATGAGTATGCAGCTTAATGCCACCCTAAAAAAACAATTGAAACATGCGCTACTTTGGTCCATTTTGCAGACCAAACATGCTCATAGAAGCCTACGTGTCTGAAAACCAAGAACAGAAGATGGATGCCATTGGTGTTCTATCCATTTTCACTGGTCTATTGCATAGAAAAATATTTAAAATCTTATAAGATAAAAAAGGTTGCTGGTTTTCGAATGCAATAAAAATGGATCAACCATGCAGAAAAAATCTGGAGACACATCTTGAGCTTGGACTTTTGCAGATGTAAAACTGGAATGCAATATGTTCTGAGTATCTGCATCCGCAAAACATGCACAGACCTTAGAGTGTTGCCACACTTTGCTTTTTTAGCATGAAATTGATGCGCTTTTTTACAAGTATTTTTGGGACGACTTTTTAATCACATTTTACTTACATTTTATTAGGCTTTTTTTCTTGTAGAGAAGTCCATTGGAAAATGCCTGAAGAAACTGTACTCTCAGATCTTGCTGCAATTTAAAAAAAATGCCAAGGGGCAAAAATGCCAGGAAAATGCCACTACAAAAACATGTTTGCAGGGTATTTTATAATTTTTTTTATAAATTTGTCCAGCATGTAACATCTGGGCACCACGTTTTTGGACAAAATAAAATTACCGTATGTGTGAAACCATGCTTTTGAATACTTTTGTTAAATTTTAAAGAAAATAGGGTGGACTCATAGGGTGGTCAATATATTATAAGGGGATTAGTTCATGGGTGTCTGAAATCTATTTGGCCTCTCTTCTTTTTTTCAGTATTGTCACTTTAGCATTTTATGTTGTTGTTTTATGTTAAATTCTAGGTAATAAATGTAAAAATATTCTTATTGTAGGGGAGTCTGTAGATTCTAGGAATAAAAAATACACACAGAAAAGGGATTTAATAGGGAGGATTTCCAGCAGATGTTCTGTGTATCTGATTCTTGTTATAAGCTTACTGAATAAAATATAACAAAGGATTGAAATCAGAAATATCATGTAATCCACTTTTCTCAGCTTTTAAATAAGAAAACATAAAAAGGCTTGTTCTAACATACACTGTTTGTAGAGGAACAGTTTTTAGTATGGCCCTTGACCCTGACATGGTACCCCACACAAGAATGACGCAGTAATGGAGACACGGCACAGTTCAAAGAAGCAGAACTTTATGCAGGGTAGGACACAAATGGTTACAAACAGTGGCCCCTGGCTCAGTGATTACAGTCCTGTGTACACAGCTTGGCAGTTATTGTCTCAGAGGGGTATACAGCTTGGAGGTTACAGTCTATGTAGAGCACGCAACTTACTTGTTATCATCTTATAGCATTTAGTGCGATCATCTTATAGCATTTAGTGAATACAGTGCCACTATGAGCTTGGCACTCTCTCTTGGTCTCTGATAGTTACAGGCCAGTGCCTTTACTGAGCTGCAGTACAGAAATATGCTGGAGGTGGTCCAAAACATCTTGCAGGGGTACACAGGTCCTTTTCCGGTCATGGAGCACTCTGGTTTAGCAGTAGTTCGAGAATCAAGTAGGTTGAGAATTAAGGCAGTGGAAGCGGTCTGCAACTACTTAGCAGGATTCCCATGGTTTCTGCCTTTTTAATGCTGAATGTTGTCGGGACCCAGCTCTTCTCTGTAGACCTCGTCAGAATCACAGTTGTGTCAGTCCCTAACGCTACTTGTTTTGTCCATGGTAGGTTCTCTGTACGTTCTCTATACACATACCATCTTAAGAGTCTAGACCACAAGTGCTTCACATCTCAGTCCATGTATTGCCATGCTACTACGTTCACACTCATGACCAGAATCCTCAGTAGCCCACTGTACCCGCTAGTATACAGCTCAAAACATCACAATTAGCATCATCTATGATTAAGAACCAGTATGGGACAGAAATGTGTCAGAAAAGTGTAACAGCATGTTCCCGTACGTTGGATATACTACGATTGCTGTTTGTAATATGTCAAGTTTTATCTATTTGTAGAGCTGGATCACTTATGTCAAATCACAATTACCGTACCTGCAAAGTGTAAATGCTAAGAATGTTCCGTTAAAGGGGTTCTCCGGGAATTAAGAAAATGAAAATACTTAAATATTACTTCATTATAAATATATTCCCAAATACCTTTCATTATTTATAATGGCTATAATGGCTCATTTTGTCTGAGGAGCAATCATCAGGAGAAATAAAATGGCCGTCGTCCTGTTAGTACACACAGAACCTGTCCTAATCACACAGGAGGACAAGTTACTTCACAACACTGAGGTAAAGAGCTGCCTCATCCTCCTCTCTGCTCTGCTTGTCAGGGATTATGATCCTGAATACAGATGATAAGCGAAGACATGAAATACAGAGAGGAGGTGGGGATGTGGATAATGAGCAGCAGCACTTGTCTCCATTATCACTGTTTGTCCTGTCCGTCTTCTCTGTACTTCATGTCTCCTCATGGACTCTACTCCTACAGAGATTCAGCTGAAGATCTTATCAGATGTATTCAGGATCATAATCCCTGACAAGCAGAGCAGAGAGGAGGATGAGGCAGCTCTTTTACCTCAGTGTTGTGAAGTAACTTGTCCTCCTGTGTAATTAAGACAGGTTTTGTGTGTACTAACAGGATGGCGGCCATTTTGTTTCTCCTGATGATTGCTCCCCAGACAAAACGAGTCATTATAACTAATGAAAGGTATTTGGGAATGTATTTATAATAAAGTAATATTTAAGTATTTTTATTTTCTTAATTCCTGGAGAACCCCTTTAACTTCACTGGTGCATCAGAAGTTCAAATGCATAGAAACAAAGCATCACTTCAAATACACCATTGTGTATGGGGTGTGGGTCAGCTTCTGTGGGGGTGCACTCTTACATGTTGCCCTGAATGCACAAGATGTTGAAACTTCATGTGGAACAATGTGGTTCCACATCACAAATCCACAGCAAGTTACAGTATGATACATAGTAACATATAGTTTGTAAGGCTGAAAAAGGCATCTGTCCATACAGTTCAGCCTGTTATCCTGCAACGTCTAGAGGAAGGCAAAAAACCTCCATGAGGTAGAAGTCAATTTACCTCATGTTAGGGGAAAAAACCTTCCCGACTCCAATCAGGCAATCAGTATAACTCCCTGGATCAACAACCCATCTCTAGTAACTATAACCTGTAATATTATTACACTCCAGAAATACAACCAGGCCCCTCTTGAACTCTTTTAGTGAATTCACTATCACCACCTCCTCCGGCAGAGAGTTTCATAGTCTTACTGCTCTTACCGTAAAGAATCCTCTTCTATGTTTGTGTACAAACCTTCTTTCCCTTCAGATGCAGAGGATGTCCCCTCGTCACACTCACAGTCCTGGGGATAAATAAATGATGGGAGAAATCTCTGTACTGACCCCTCATATATTTATACATAGTTATTAGATCTTTCCTCAATTATCTTTTCTCTAAACTGAATAACCCTAATATATCTGAGTCCTCAATTCCCTTTATTACTTTAGTTGCCCTCCTTTGATGGAGTTATGTTCTTATTGTGCATAGGTGCCCAAAATCATACATAATACTCCATGTGGAGTCTAACTAATGCTACATGTGGATGGGGAAACAGCATATTGAGGTTTTTCAGATCTGCCAGTTATTTTATGGATCATGGATTTTATCCCCTTAATGTAAAATGACAAAAGCGTCTGTGGGCACCCCATGCTACTTTGTGTGAAATAGTTTAAGAAGAAGAAAATATTTTTGAGAAATCCTGGACAAACTTGAGGCCTAAGATTCATCACCACATAGAGCTTATGTTGTAAGATGTATGAGATATCTGAATGACTTGATAGTGAAATCACTGCCAAAGTGTTCGAAGTAAGTAATTATATATCCTAATTATCAGTGCTTAGAAGCACTTCTCAGGAGTGTGGGTTGTATGCCATGTTGTTATCATCATCCGTCTGCCAGGCAGAAGTGACTCACATTACCTATTGAACACTGGTACTGTTTATGTTAGAAGCTGCACTTCAGAAGACGAGCTTGTGGAATAAGGAAGAAGGGTGGAGAGGGTTGAAACTTCATCCCATAATTGTAAAAATCCTACTTTATCCTACTTTATCCATGTGAGGGTGGAACACAGGTAGACATTCATGTATGTGATGCTCAAATAACCAAATTCTCAGGGTTGTCTCTACCACGTGGGGTCGGTGAGGCTCACAGTTCTCTTTTTGCTCTCAATATAGGACCGATATTAATGATTTGCCTACTCAAGCACGATTTTGGAAAGGCATGTACTCTGAGCAATGTACATAGTGAAACTCATTATATCTACTACCTCAGCTATACTGTTCACAGTCTGTTTTTTTATGGTTACAGTCTACAACTGTGAAAATCTTAAGCCCCCCCCCCCATAGACATTACTATATTGTTGGCTGCCCAATGCTTTTGTTCTCCCGGGAGATAAACCACCAGAGGTGTCTGCCAACCGCCTATCCTCTTTTCAATTCAAAACATAAAGAAGCTTGGCCAAATCCTGGGTGTATGTGCATGATGGAGTAGGGAGAGATAGCTATCAGCCAACAGCTAATTAGTGGACAATTTCCCTTCAGCGCCACCTTCCATACAGGGGCGTAGCTAAAGGCTCATGGGCCCTGGTGCAAGAGTTCAGCTTGGGCCCCCCCTTTCCCTCAGCGCTGGAGCACCTAGCTTTTTTGCCGGCCAAGTCAAAAATTGAACCCCCCCCCATGCCAAATTCTCACCCTAACCTTTTCCCTCCTAACATTACGTATATCACTACAGAACATACATGGTAAGGCTACATTCACACGACAGTTGTTTGTGCGGCCTCCGATCCGCATATTTTCCGGCTCAGATGCAGACCCATTCACTTCAATGGGTCAGCAAAAAATGTGGACAGCACACCGTGTGTTATCCACATCCGTATGTCCGTTCCGTAGCCCCGCAAAAAAAATAGAACATGTCCTATTTTTGTCCGTTTTGGGGACAATGATAGGCATTGTTACAGCGGATCCGCAAAACACAACATTCGTGTGAATGTAGCCTAATACAGCGCCCCATACCTCGTACATCCAGTATAATACAGCGCCCCATACCTCTTACATCCAGTGACATCTCCTCTGATGTAGATCTTCTCTTTCCTCATCTTCTCCTTTCAGACCAGATGCCATTTTCTCAGCCATTTCTCATCTGTGCAGTTTGACAGGAAAAAAATCTTAGTTTGCTAGTTTTCCATCATCCTCCCGTCTTCTGGACAAATCATTCTACCACCCCCAGTACTGTGCCACTAGTACCACACAGATAGTGCCCTTCAATAATTATTGGCACACAGTGTCCTAAAATAACAGCGCCCAGCAAATAGTATCCCTGACAGTAATAGTGTAACCATAACGCCCCCAGAAATAACTGCGCTGATACTGTGCCAGGGTGCCCCCCACAGTAATAGTGCCCCCCAAAGTCCCAACTAATAATTCTCTGCCAGAGTGCACTTGTTAGTAATAGTGACCCCAACAGTACTAATGTCCCTACTGTGCTCCAGAAGTAATAATGCTTCCATAGTGCCCATACTAGTAATCATGTTCCCCAAAGAACCCCAGAAGTAATAATTCTCCTTATAATGTGACAGTACAAAAATGCCCCTTCATGTGTGCCAGTGCAAAAAAAAAACTTTTAATGCCCCCAGTTGAGCTAATGTGCCCCCATAATGTGCCAGTAAAAATACCCCTAAATAGTGCCCCCCGTAGATGCACCCATAGTACCCACCATAATGTGTCCCAGTATAAAATGCCCCTTCTTTGTGGGCCTCAGTAGATGCCCCCAATAATGTGTCAGTAAGAAGTGCCCCCAATAATGTGCCAGAAGTGCCCCCCAAATTTCCCCCCCCAATAATGTGCCAGTAAAAAGTGTCCCACTTCCACAGATGCCCCCCAAATTCATGTGCCAATAAGAAATGCCCCAAGTGCCCCCATGTGCCAGTAAGAAGTGCCCCCATGTGCCAGTAAGAAATGCCCCCAGTGCCCCCATGAGCCAAGAAATGCCCCCATGTGCCAAGAAATGCCCCCAGTGCCCCATGTGCCAAGAAATGCCCCCAGTTCCCCCATGTGCCAGTAAAAAAAATGCCTCCAGTGCCCCATGTGCCAGTAAGAGAAATGCCCCCAGTGCTCCCGTGTGTGCCAGAAAAAAAATGCCCCCAGTGCCCCCATGTGCCAGTAAAAAAATGCCCCCATGTGCCAGTAAAAAAAAATGCCCCCAGTGCCCCCATGTGCCAGTAAAAAAATTGCCCCCAGTGCCCCCATGTGCCAGTAAAAAAATGCCCCCAGTGCCAGTAAAAAAATGCCCCCAGTGCCCCATGTGCCAATAAGAAAGGCCCCCAGTGCCCCCATGTGCCAATAAGAAAGGCCCCCATTGCCAATAAGAAAGGCCCCCAGTGTCCCCCAGTGCCCCCATGTGCCAGTAAAAAAAAAATGCCTCCAGTGCCATAAGAAATGCCCTCAGTGCCCCCATTAAAAAGAGCTCCGGTCCTTTTGCATCATACCAAAAAAATAAACACTTATACTTACCTCCATTAGCGATGCGATGCAGGCCTCTTCCGGCCTGTGTCCCGCGCTGTACGGCTCAGGTGGCGCAATGACGTCATCGTGCACTAGGCCTGCAGCCTATCAGATGAATGGGGAAAGGAGACGCCTCTCCCCTGCCCCGAAGCACAGGAATCTGTATCGCTGTCATGAGGACAGTGATACAGATGAATATGGAGATGAGCGCTTCCACAATGGAAGCGCTCACCTCCCTCTGCCCCACCGCCGCCGTTGTCTCCTGTGACCAGGGCAGCACCGCACCTCGCCTAATTGGCGGTGTGGCCCTGCACCCCCTCTGGGCCCCCTGGCTTAGGGGCCCAGTCGCAACTGCGACTGCTGCGACCCCTATAGCTACGCCACTGCTTCCATACCAGTCCCTAGTATTCATAATTAACAATACTCTCCATTTCCCTCAACCTCATCCACTCTACATGAACAGTCCTCAACGCAGGGCCGGATGGCCACCTTATTAATTGGCTATAATAGGAGTTTGCTGCGCCTGCATCTTCTCTCCTTGCTCTATCCCTCACTTCCATCCTTTTCCAGGACTAAAGAATTCTTTATATGAGCCAATGATAGGGGGAAATTATTAGGAAGAAGTGTTACTAGCAGTGGCATACCTCCAATGGAGGAAGATTATGCAGCTGCTATGGGGACCTTGGTGGAAGGGTGCCCAGCCGTGCAGGAAAGGCCCACCCACTAATTACACTTGCATAGCTAGCTGTGAAAACAAGAAGAACTATATGGAGAAGGATCTGGGCAAAGTAGGACCCAGCTATAAGATATATGCCTCTCCTGGGATTTCAGCCTACAATATGGGCAAAGTAGAATATAGCTATGTAATCCTGCTGATTAAAAGCACCCGGTAAATGGGTTGTGGTGCACGGTTCAAAATCACCGACAGGGTATGCCACCCCCAGCGGTATTATCAAAGGAAGGGAAAAATTAAACAAACCAGCACCTCCACAATGTATAAAAACGAAAACGCAGGTGCATGCTTCCTTGGCTGAAACAGAATACGATATAGAACTACAAGTAACAGCACACTGCTTATCAAATGCACAAATATATAAGCAAATGATGAATACAAAATAAAGTGTTTGGTTGCCCTACAATAACAGTCTGGTAATGCTGGGTTTTGTAGTTCTCTTCTCTTTTACCCCTCCATGTATTGCCCTGTAAATTACAATAACAACCTGGTCAGGATGAGACTTGTCACTATAATGATATTCTGCAGTATCTGAGGTGTGTATTAGGCTTTGTTCACATCTGCGCTATTTGACTTTCACCATTCTGCTCTGTCATAGGAACACAACAACAAAAATTATGGCACAGATCTGGCTTATCCATAGGGAAAACACCTGATGAATTCTCCTGACTATGCCAAGATCTGATGGGTTTCCATCATGGACACTGGCAGGCTGCAAAATATTGTCCAGCATTTATGACCTGATCTGCAACTGATGCCCCTAACTCAGATGTTCTGTAGTATCAGATTATCATGTTCTGCAGCAGGTGAGGTGTCTATTATTAGGTTCTGCAGCAGATGAGGTATGTATTATGAGGTTCTGCAGCAGCAGAGAGTGTCTATTATGTGGTTATGCAGCAGCTGAGGTGTGTATTGTGAGGTTCCACAGCAGCTGAGGCAGGGGCATAGCTATGGGGGTGCAGAGGTAGCAGTCGCTACTGGGCCCAGGAGCCTGAGGGGGCCCCAATGACCCTTGTGCTGCATAAAAAGACACCAGTATTATAGAAAGTGCAAGCTGATCAAGTCATCTATGGCTGGAGGGAAGGGGTTAGGTCAAGAATTTGGCATGGGGGCTTTGCCAGTTCAATTTTTGCCTCAGGCAGCATGAAGGCTATGTGCTTCCCTGCCCCTGACCACAAAGTACTGAGGGAAGGGGGGCCCAAGCTTAACTCTTGCACCAGGGCCCATGAGCCGTTAGCTACGCCCCTGAGCTGAGGTGTGTATTATGAGGTTCTGCAGCAGCTGAGGTGTGTATTATGAGGTTCTGCAGCAGATGAGGTGTGTATTAGGAGGATCTACAGCAGCTGGGGTGCATGTTCTGAGGTTCTGCAGCAGCCGAGGTGTGTATTTTGGGGTTCTGCAGCAGCTGAGGCGTGTACTATGAGGTTCTGCAGCAGCAGAGGTGTGTATTATGAGGTTCTGCAGCAGCTGAGGTGTGTATTTTGAGGTTCTGCAGCAGCTGATGTGAGTATTATAGTACCCTCAAGGTACTATTATCATACTGGTGTCTTGTTATATGGCAGTGTGGTCTTTGGGACCACAGGCCTAGATACAACTACTGCCACATAATCACCTATAGTTCTGCCACTGGCCATAGAGACTGTGTAGTCTTTTTGAGAACTTTGGCGTTCTTGGGCAAACAGAGAAGGAAAAAAAAGTGATCTACTCCAGAAGAGAAACATCAGTTGTGACCGGATTAAATCCTTTATTATTTTTAGTCTGCACTTTGTAAAATGTTTACATTTTTTTTATTAGCAAGGTAGATTTGTAATTGATACTACAAAGGGGGCACCATTTGCTTAATCTCCCTGTGGCACCAAAACTACCTTATTCCTCTGCCAGCATGTGTAACACTGTGACCTGACTGACCGGTCCAGACCTGACCTCAAAACATTCGGTGCCTGGGCCCCTGATGTTTTTTGTCCCAGACCCCGAATGTAATGCCTGCCAGCTAGATACAACTGTATTGCTCTCCTCAGGACAGCAATACAATTGAATCTAATGCTCTGCAAGAGCTGAAGGACCTGTGATGACATCACAGTCCATGTGATCAGTTCTAAATGCAGTAGCTGAAAAGGACCTGCGATGATGTCACCATCATGTGACCAGTGCAGGAGAGGATGGCTCAACAGTGAACAGAATTCCTGAGAAGAGGCTGTGGTGAGGTCTGCTACATGAGGAGAGGAGAGGTAAGTGAAGTGAGGGGCAGAGCAATGTTGGGAGTTGTAGTTATTTAACTGAGGCTGTATGTTAGGGCTGAAGGGAGGGAAGTTATTTACATGGGACAGTGGGTGGAGTGATGTTATTTACATGGGACTGAAAGTTGAGGGGGTGATGTTATTTACATGGGACTGCATGTTGAAGGCAACTGTGGGAGGGAGTGATATTATTTACATGGTACTGAATGTTCAGGAGTAATGTTATTTAGCATGGGACTGTATGTTGAAGGCGACTGGGGAGGGGGTGATGTTGGAGGGGGCAGGAGAGATGGGTGTGATGTTATTTACATGGGACTGTATTTTGGAAGGGTCTGTAGATAGAGAGAGATGTTATTTACATGGGACTGTATATTGGAGGTAGCTGGAGAGATGTTGTGATGGTATTTACATGGGACTCTATGGCGGAGGGAAAATAATGTTATTTACATGGGACTGTATGGAGAAGGGGCTGAGGTCCACTAGAGAATTGGGCAATATGCATTGGAGCTTGGGCCCGGATCGTTTGAGACCCTAGCAACGCCACTGCCTGACCTGATCCAGCAGTGTCACCAGTCCAGCCTAGCGCTATGAAGATCTGTCCAAGGCCCTGAGTGCGCTCTGCCACAGTGACACCCGAATACAGAGGCAAACACAGTAGGTCAGCAATGGGGGAGGGGGGTGAAATAGAAGCAGGCAGCAGGTGATGGGAAAGGGGGTGGGTATGACACATTATATGATAAGTAGCATGCACAGTCTATGGGGAAGGATGGCACATTATATAAAAGGCGGCAGCAGTGGGCACAGTTCATCAGGTAAGGTTAGGTGCACACTTGTAATCAGATTTCGGTATTCTGTTCCAGCACAGTAGCAGATTACCATAATCGACGGATCTGGCATATGCTGATCACCTGCCGAATCCCATTCACAATAATGGGGTCTGTTGGGATCCGGCAGGAGAACAGTTAGTTTGCAGGATGAAGTACCCTTGCATGCAGCATTTTTCGCCCTTTATTTTTGCCGTAACCTCTACAGTGGATGTTCATTGTGGTATAGGGGGTTCTATGTGTGGCTCATAAGACTGCAGCGGCAGCACAGTTCATGTGGGGCTGATAAGATTGCAGACACAGTTCATGGGGGAATATGATAAGACTGCAGTAGTTTGGGGCGAACCAATTCTGAATAGAATTGGGGAGCCATGGTGTCATTACAATTTAGAATAGTGTATGTGTTAAATTAAACTTACCTGATCAGATGAATGGTATCTCCCAAGAAGTTTCTGGAACAGGCAGGAGACCAGGCACATGAAGATCTTGATTGGAGAAAAGGTCAACAGCTTCAGCAGACGCCACCTATAAAAGAAAGGAAAAAACCGTTAGTGTCACATTCAGTGAGCAGCAGGATCAAGAACACCCTCCCTCCCTCCCTATAAAAAAATGTTGGGATGCTATGTTTGGGGAGTTAAGTCACTCTAATCGAGTGGACTATTGGTATAATGTTCATTACTTGTTATATTTAAGTTGTTAATAAGATTAGTAAGTTTAAAGATAACAAAATAGCATCGCGGCCTAATCTACCATAAATTAATAAAATAGAAAATACTGGAAATTAATAAACTGTCTTGTGGTTTATAGGTATATTATAAAATAAATATTGTTATATGACACCATGTATCAGTCCATGAAGTCTGCCGATAAGAATTCGGACTGGCAGTGTATGAATGTCTGAGTGGTGGTTGATAAGATTGAATGATACATTTCTTTCCTTTTTGGTGAAAAGGGGAGGAGTCAGGCAGGTGGTGCGAGGGGCTAGGGTGGGTACTGGGAGGGGCCAGGGGAGGGCATGGGGCCCAATTCATATTCTTGCTATGGGGTGCAATGATTTTTATGTACTCGCCTGGTTACTAGGCGCTCTTCTTCGCAATAATTGCCTTGAGTAAAAGTGCCGCCGATCACTTGTTCATCAGGTGAAAACATAGCAGATGTGGTCACCTAGACCATTATTTGTGGCCAGCAGATTGTGCTGTGTGAACAGCGATCTGCTGCTTCAGAAACAATGAATGTGTATGGGGACGAGCAATTATACAAAAAAGATGATTGGTGCATGTAAATGAACTTTGAACTAATGTTCATTCATAATAATTGCCTGCTGTAAAGGGGCCTTAAGATATTGATGAACTATCAGATTTCAGGGGTCTGAGTACCCTACCAATCAGCTCTTCCTCGCTGCCAGGGTAAAAAGTAAACACTGTATGGAGTTGGAACACCACAGCGCCATATACTGTGTAGTGGCCGGTCTCGGGGTACTGAAGCTTAGCTCCCATGAAAGCTGAGTTGCAGTAAACCACCATAGGCACTAAGCATAGTGTATGGAGTTTTCTGCTTCTGGCTCCGTCCACTGTGTTGCTTATGGCACTGCTGGGTGTCAGAACCCTCACTGATCTAATATTGATGACCTATCCTAGGAATTGGTCATAAATATCTTTGTCCCAGTCAAGTTTTTTTTTTTTTTTTAACTTCTGTTTGTAACTATTGTTGGCCTCACCTGTCACTGAATCCAATATTGCCTCTTTGCTAAGGGTTACTTTCTCAATAAGGGGGTAGAAGAATGAATCTCCCTTTCTGGGACAAAATAACAGAGTGGACTCCAGTGCTAGGCTTAACTGACACCAGCTGTGGGGTATCTCAGGCATACACAGGCCCATGATGTCTTAAACAAAATAACCAGGAAACAGCAGGGAGCAGCAAAGTATAAGGGTGCAAATGACCTGAGGGTGAATCACATGGAGAAAATGGGGAGAGTGAGATTGGTACAGTGAATGAGCTGAAATAGCTGCTTAAACAGTTTCAGTCAGCAGTCAGGTGAATGTACCAGTGATGACAGGCCTGAGAGAAGAGCAGGTCACAGAGGTGGAGGAAGTTCAGGGTACCAGCAGGGATGTATCTGAGGATGTGACTGGGGAGCAGTTAACATACATACATAGTAACAAGTAACATACTTCATCAGGCCGAAAAAAGACATCTGTCCATCCAGTTCGGCCTGTTATCCTGCAAGTTGATCCAGAGGAAGGCAAAAAACCCCTGTGAGGTAGAAGCCAATTTTCCTCACTTTAGGGGAAAAAATTCCTTCCCGATTCCAATCAGGCAATCAGAATAACTCCCTGGATCAATGACCCATCTCTAGTAACTATAACCTGTAATATTATTACCCTCCAGAAATACATCCAGGCCCCTCTTGAACTCTTTTAGTGAACTTACCATCACCACCTCCTCAGGCAGAGAGTCCGATAGTCTCACTGCTCTTACCGTAAAGAATCCTCTTCTATGTTTGTGAGCAAACCTTCTTTCCTCAAGGCGCAAAAGATGTCCCCTCGTCATGGTCACAGTCCTTGGGATAAAAAGGTCATAGGAAAGATCTCTGTACTGACTCCTGATATATTTATACATTGTTATTAGATCACCTCTCAGTCGTCTTTTTTCTAAAGTGAATAACCCTAATTTTGATAATCTTTCTGGGTACTGTAGTCCACCCATTCCAGTTATGACTTTAGTTGCTCTCCTCTGAACCCTCTCCAGCTCTGCTATACCTGCCTTGTTCACAGGAGCCCAGAACTGTACACAGTACTCCATGTGTGGTCTGACTAGTGATTTGTAAAGTGGCAGGACTATGTTCTCATCACGGGCATCTATGCCTCTGTTGATGCAACCCATTATCTTATTGGCCTTGGCAGCAGCTGACTGACACTGGTTTCTACAGCTTAGTTAATTGTTTACTAAAATTCCTAGGTTCTTTTCCATGTCAGTGTTACCCAGTGTTTTACCATTAAGTATGTACTGGTGACTTGCATTATTCCTTCCCATATGCATAACCTTACATTTGTCAGTGTTAAACCTCATCTGCCACTTCTCTGCCCAAGCCTCCAGTCTATCCAGATTCATCTGTAGCAGTGTACTGTCCTCTTCTGTGTTAATTACTTTACACAGTTTAGTGTCATCTGCAAAAATTGATATTTTACTGTGCAAGCCTTCTAAAAGATCATTAATAAATATATTGAAGAGAATAGGGCCCAATACTGACCCCTGTGGCACCCCACTAGTGACAGTGACCCAATCTGAGAATGTGCCATCAATAACCACCCTCTGTTTTCTATCACTGAGCCAGTTACTTTAGCCACATACAGACATTTTATCCCAGTCCAAGCATTCTCATTTTATGTACTAACCTTTTATGCAGTACAGTGTCAAATGCTTTGGAGAAGTCCAGATATACAACATCCACTGATTTGCCGCGGTCAAGTCTAGAACTTACCTCCTCATAGAAACTGATTAAATTAGTTTGACATGTTGATATGGCGTTATTTGCTTATTTTCATTGAGGTACTCCAAGATAGCATCTCTTAGAAAACCTTCAGACAGTTTACCCACAACAGATGTTAAACTCACCGGCCTACAGTTTCCGGGCTCTGCTTTTGACCCTTTTTTGAATATTAGCACCAAATTTGCAATGCGCCAATCCTGTGGAACATTCCTTGTCAATACAGAGTCCTCAAATATCAGAAATAAGGGTCTGGCAATGACATTACTTAATTCTCTTAGGATATGGGGGTGTATGCCATCTGGTCCTGGTGATTTGTCTATTTTAATCTTTTTTACGACGTCGCTGTACTTCTTCCTGGGTCAGACAGGGCACTTTTAGTGGGGAATTTACTTTTATATTCTGCATTTCATCTGACAATGTATTTTCCTCAGTGAATACAGTGGAGAAAAAAAAATAGTAGCTTTGCTTTCTCCTCATCACTCTCTGCAACTCCCCCTCATTACTCTGTAAGAGGCTGACACCTTCAGATGTATACTTTTTAGTATATAATTGAAGAACATTTTAGGGTTAGTTTTACTCTCTTTGGCAATTAATCTCTAAGTCTCTAGTTTGATTGCTTTTATTTTTCTTTTACATATTTTCTTTCTTGTTATAGTTTTTCAATGCTTCCTCGCCAACCCTCCTGTTTTAGTGATTTAAATGCTTTCTTTTTTGTCTTTTATTGCTTTCTTTACAGTTCTGTTTATCCACATTGTTCTTTTCTTTTTTCTTAAACTTTTTTATTCCCATTAGGTATGTACCTCTCACAATTAGATATTAGGATGCTTTTATAAATATCCCATTTTGTGGCTGTATTTTTATTTTTGAGGATTTTGTCCCAGTTAGTTAGGCCTATGGCCTCTCTTAGTTGGTGTGGTATTTTCGTTCCTCCCTTAAAAAACACTCTTTTGAGTGTGGGATATATTAATTTACTGGAAGTCTGAAGGACTGTAGCCTACCTTTTAAACTAGAACCAAGATACCATGACCATAGGAACCTTGTGGAAGCTACCATGCATGCATTCCTTTCCTGAACTTAGCCAGACCTGCAAGCCCCAATGGATACCATCCGTTAGATCACAGATTATGATGTGTGTATATGTAAGAAAAATAAGAAAGGAAGGACATGCCACACTAGGATGCTCTCCAAAAGTGTAAACTTTATTTGGGTCAATTTATAAACACTAAAAAAATTCCACAAGGGGAAAGAAAAAAACAGGGTACCTTGGTGTACGAAAACTGTTGTAACACACAGCAACAATCAATTCTGCGCAAAAGGAAAACCTAATTTTTGAATGACAGGTCCATATGATAAAGGATACTATTCCAAAAAAGGCCTGAATTTACCATGTTCCATCAATTAGATATGAATGTCCACAAATTTCATGAGTAACCACAAAGGTAAAAAACAAAAAACAAACATGATTACTAAATAATCAAGCTTGTCAGACCCCCTGTCATTAATAGTAAAGCCCGGACAACCGCTTTAACTATGCAACTCTGTAATTATGACTGATTGGTCAGAGCACACAAAATAGTTCTGAAATCACATGAGGATGAACCTGTTTTTCAGCATCAGTTTAGAGAAAAACATGCATTTATAGAACCCAGAAGAAAGAAAGGAGAATGCCACTTTAGGCCATACATTTACAAAAAGGTTACAAAATTCAGTTACCTAAATTGAAAGTGCTTTAAATGCCTGGAAAATCTCTCTCTCTCTTTCTCTCTCTCTGGAAAAAAATACCTAAATGAATCTGAAGATATTCTTACTCTACTGGATCGGATTTTCTTAAAAAATTCAAGCCAAATTTTGATTTTAACAAATGGATTTGTTCATCTCTATTAACAACCTTCTGTGTAAAGACATTGATACACAAATTAATTATAGGGGGAGCTGCCAATCATCCTGTGTGTGGATTTAATCTGCTTTTTTTATCCAAAAATAATTTATACCTATAATTCATACAGCTCAGCTTCTCACTCTCTACTGCTATCATATAGAGCAGCAGAAATCATCTAACATGTTCACTTTAATTGTTGGGTGATTGTATTAAAGGAGAAGACATGAAAGAGGTGTTTTTAATTATTCAAAACAAGTGCAAGTGCTTGTATGGGGTCTTCTAACGCAAAGTGTCCATTTTCTTAAGTGCTTTTTACCTCCACATTCACCGCCCTATTCCTCCTCCATTTACCTTCTATCCACATCAGCCCCTATTTCATTCATGTCTCCGGGTACAATAAGCTTTCTCACAAATCCAACAAATATTTGCTCTTACTCTCTTTACTTTTACTTATTACTTCAGGAGATATCTCTCCTAATCCTGGCCAACCCTCTTCCAACGTCAACCTCTCCCCCATCTCATCTAGAAACCCTGCGAACCCCATTAACATTTGTTGTCCATCTTCTATTCCCTCTTTTAATTGCTCTGTAATCTACCGTCTGTATGTAAAAAAAACTCCCCTACATTTGTGAGATAGGCAAACAGCTCTCATTGTCTGAACACTGTTTGTTTAAATTAAGTTAATATCTGGACTGACACTCTGCTGTTTTGCCACAAGATACCACTGTTTCCTCAATACAGCTACAGACTGTATATTGTTCCATATTCATTAGAGGTGGAGTTACAAGAGTCTGGAGAGAGGAGAGAGATATAGCAGCCATCTTTGGGAGAGCTCGGAAGAAGATCCAGGAGCTGTGTGTGAGGAGGATCCATGGCAACCAGGTTCGGGGAGCACTTTTTGGTGACCAGAACTACAGCCCAGTGAAGCTGAGTGTGTACAATTACCTGATCCTGTCCAGAGAAACAAATATTGCTTCCAGGAATGTTGATGAATGCTGAGGAGCAAAGCAACATACATCGTGGTAATGCATGCTTGTTGGAGAAGCTTTTGTTCGGTTCACAGCCATCAGCGTATGCAGAGCAGACTCGGGTCAGTAAGAAAGATCATGAACGCACCTCATCATAGTGTTGGCACCTAGAATCCTAGAGACTGAGACCAGGCCTGTAGTTAGTTAGATAGGATTTCTGTTTGGTCAGGCCACAAGTGTTGCTGGCTGTTTATTGCAAGGACTCCACAATTTTAAAGCGACATTTCACACTGGAGAGCCAATAAAGGTCCCCACAAACTCAAGCCAGGCTGGCGTTTTGGATTAGAAGGAATACTCAGGCACATGCTACAAGACCAGTTAGAGGAGGGAGAACAGCATC